>LPNX010096484.1:0-17007 GCA_001517045.1 Pseudotsuga menziesii
ACCCCCCCCTTCCCCCCCCCCCCCATATATGTCCCCTACCCATCCCTCCCTCCCATGATTCCCTCTACACCTTCCTCTCCCTCCTTAGACTCCCCCCCCCGCTCTCAACCAATGTAATGTTGGGCCATGATTCACCCCATAGACCGTCTGGATGGAATATTGGGAGTATAAATGGTATTATAATGGGATAAGGATGCCATTACTCTTTTTAACTCTCGTACCAAATTAGTTAAGCAAAAATGCATATGTGCTATAATGCATATGCGATATGCATCGGATATGCCATATATCGCATATCCGATATGAATCGCATATGTGATATAGCACATATGCGATATGAATAAGCTATAATGCATATGCGTTTTTTTTAAATTAAAAAAATCGGTGGGAATAAGGTTTGGCATTATGTTCGAAAATAGAGTCGAACTATTGAACCTATTGGCTAGGACAAATAAACTAGGGATATTGCTTGTCTTTTAGAACTCTATCAATATGTTGAGTTTCGATGGCGTGTTTTGCTATGAAAGATACAATATTTTTTTATGAAAATTTAGAATATTGTAGAGTACGATCTTACGATTCTAAATATGTAATTTTTTCCTTCAAAAGTATGTTTTATTTATTTATTATTATTATTCTAAATGACACAGGTCAGTTTTCAAAAATAGATACATCGATTGTTTTTTATATAACTTTTGATTTCCTTCACCATTTCCCAAGAAAACTATATGGTACACTAGACGAGAGCAAGCTCTATGATATTATATATAGAAATCAAGGATTTCATTAACTTTTTCCCCTAAAGTGTTGCACCCGCACAGAACATTTTCATTTCAATATTTTTTGAATTCAATAATTAATAATAATAAGAATAATTCATGAAAAATTATGAATAAATAGTGTTGAACTAGGCCCATATGTCCTTAATATGTCTGTGAGATTTTATCCCTAATTGACATCATTTACCTCATATATTGTTGCACCCGCACAAACATATATGTTATGATGTGCTGAAAATTTGAAAACCCAATTTCATGGAAAATAATTTTATAATCATTTACACACAGTTTGTCTGCATAAATGCTATATATTATGAAAGTTGATTCAATAACCTATCTTTTTCCTTTTTACTTAATCTTCAAATAAGTTATGGAAGTACCCCTAATTGTCACCTAAAGTCGGAGTTTTCAGGTTTTTCCAGTATTATGTGGCATCTAAAGTGTCTTTAAAGGAGTCTGTGATTGTGCATCAACCCGCATACATGAAAAAATTCCATAATGCAGATATGAAATCGTGCATACTTAGAACTATTTGAAATCGTGCATATTCAGATCTGAAATTTTTATCAAAGCTTTCAACAAATAAAACTCAACAAGTTAACAAGTCGTACATTGAATCTTTCCAATCGGGATATTTAATGAATTCAGACCAGAGAAGATACTAAATCTCCCAGATAATCAAGCTTGCATCGCATCTCCTTGCGGAGATCAAGATCGCACAGGTATCTCCGAACAATATCGCAGTAAAAAAAAACTCTTCGATGAAGCATTGGAAATTTTTCCCCAATTCCCCCCTTTTCCAATCACATCCCCCTATAAATAACCACACATAAAAGATATGAAAAAAAAACAACCATGATGAGAGCGTGCAAATTCCTCATACGTTTCCTGGCAGGTGAACTGGAATCAACAAAATTAGCCATGACTACACCAAATCTACCATTGATTAAGGGAAGTAGATTGCCTCTTTTCCGGGGTGGGATAATGAGCCCAACCACTAAAATTATTTTTAGGTTTTTTGTTTCATTCTTATTTTAATATCGAGATTTACCTTTTTCCTTTCTACAAGTTTTGAGGAAGAAATATGTAGTAAATATAATAATAAACGTGTTTTGGCCATGCAATTAGGTCAACCATAATTCACCTTTTGAATTTGTTATGAAAAAGGAATTTCTCTTAACGCAGGTAAATATCGAGATTTACCTTTTTATTTTTTACAAGTTTTGAGGAAGAAATATGTAGTAAATATAATAATAAACTTGTCTTGGCAGTGCAATTAGGTCAACTGTAATTCGCCTTTTGAATTTGTTATGAAACAATAATTTCTCTTAACGTAGGTAAATATCGAGATTTACCTTTTTCCTTTTTACAAGTTTTGAGGAAGAAATATGTAGTAAATATAATAATAAACTTGTCTTGGAAGTGAAATTAGGTCAACCGTAATTCACCTTTTGAATTTGTTATGAAAAAGTAATTTCTCTTAACGTAGGTAAATATTGAGATTTACCCTTTTCCTTTTAACAAGTTTTGAGGAAGAAATATGTAGTAAATATAATAATAAACTTGTTTTGGCAGTTCAATTAGGTCAACCGTAATTCACCTTTTGAATTTGTTATGAAAAAGGAATTTCTCTTAACATAGGTAACTAATTCCATTCCCTAGTTGTATTAAGGATCCTTAGTGAATATATATACACCTGTAATATATATATACCTTTAAGATAAGTATTTTATAATTATTCTCCCTCATTAGTTTAATATACCTTTAAGATAGGTATTTTATAATTATTCTCCCTCATTAGTTTAAATCATGGATCCTATATATATATTATAAATATATATACTTTTGTATAAGTATGTATGCCACTTTACTGCAGGTATTAAAATACTTTCTTCGTACTTTTGTGAGAATAATTCCTCTTATATAACCCTTTTAAGAAGGAATGTTATTTACCGTAATTACTTCTAAGAGAAATTTTTAAGCTTCTTATTGAAATTTATGAGGTCTACTTGGCACTTTATGCCGAAAGTGGATCATACAGACCCACTATTCAACCAAGTAATCAGCCTATTCACTACTTACTTCGACTTACGATGACACCTAAGGGCTTAGGTCCTATAGGGAATCATTATTCTTCTTCGAGTTCCCAAGGCTCCAATTGTCATTTCAACTTACCCCCTAATGGATTTGTCCCCAATCGTTTTTTTGTCGTGCCATGCTTTCAGTCTCCTAAAACTATCAATCTCATCATCAATTTGATGCAATTTAGAGTGAGTACTTACAATGTTTTTTCACTTACACTTCATGTTTTTCAGGTCAAGGTAGAATGGGGATGTTACAAAGAAATTTTGAAGTCTACTTATTATAAAGAGATGTTGACCATTATACATGCTTTAACAAAATGGTGGCAATACCTTCTAGGGATCAAAATACTAATAAGAACATACCATAATAGTCTTCAATACCTGGACTCAAACAAAAAACATTGTCAACAGAACAACAGAAGTTGATAGAAGAAAATCGCTACCTTTGATCTGGAGATATTACATAAAAGAGGGAAAGACAATATAGTCTCCAATGCTCTATCTAGAAAGGATGAAATCTGTACATATTCAATTTCAATCGTTATTCCAGAGTGGTTGGATGAAATACGAAGGGAATATCCTAAATACCCAAACATGTGCACCTTAATCGAAGACCTGAATAGAGGTCTGACATTCGAGTGGAGAAATGATATTTTGTGGTACAAAGGAAGGATATATTTAAACCCAACATCAAGGTTTATAAGGTGATGATAAAATCTCATGATTCACCTTTCGCAGGACATGTAGGATTTTTCAAGTCATATTGCAATGCCATACAATATTTTTATTGGAAAATAATGCATAAAGAAATTTACAAAAATGTAGTCGAGTGTGACACGTGTCAAAGGAATTAAAGCGAAAACGTCATAACTCCAGGGATACTCCACCCATTGCACATTCTAAAGCAACAGTGGGAGGAAATTTCTATGGATTTTATTGAAGGTTTACCCTTATCAGATGGTGAGCATAAAATCCTTGTGGTGGTAGATCGACTAATGAAATATGAACATTTCATGGGCATAAATAAAACTAACTCTGCTAAGCAAATCGTTGAAGTATTTTGTACAAATATTTACAAATTACATGGTTTTCCAAAATAGTGAGTGACGGAGACGCCAAATTCACAAGCAATTTTTGGAAGAAATTCTGCAAGCAAATAGGGATCACTCTTAATATGGGCTCAACAAATCATCCACGGATAGATGGGAAAAACAAAGTGGTCAACAAGTGTTTGGAAACCTATCTCCATAGTTTCATCACAAACAAACAGAGAAAATGGTTACATCTCACAGAATGGTGGTATAACGCTATGTATCACACATCGGCGAAGATGACTCCATTTCAAGCATTATATAGTTATGAACCACCAACATGGAAGGAAATAATTCAAAAAAACACAAAAGTACCCGCCATGAAATATCAACTCGAAGACAACCAATGAATCATAAAAACACTCAAAGATAATTTAACTATGGCACAAAATTGTATGAAACAACAAGCATACCAATATAGAACTGAGAGAGAGTTTGAATTAGCAGATTAAGTATTCATAAGACTTCAACAATACAAATAATTGTCACTAAAACAACAAGGAAATAAAAAATTAGCACCTAGATTCTATGGTCCATACCAAATTATACGGAAGATTAGCAATGTAGCATACGAGCTAAAGTTACCAGAGACAAGTCGAATTCACGACGTCTTCCATGTATCAAATCTAAAAACATTGTTGGGACAACATCAATCAGTTCAAACAACACTTCCTGTAATGTCCCCAAAAATTGAAAATAACAAAAAAAATTATTAACCTAGTAAAAACTACCTATGTTGGACATTATTGAACTTGTGGAATATAGAGTACACTAAGTGTACCACTGTTTCATTGTAAGTTGTTCTTACGTTCTACGTTCTTACTTTCAATTATGATTATTAATGTGTTTTACATTATGGTGTCATAATGTTGATTACTAGGCTATTCTTATATTTATACACTGTTGTGTATGTGTAGTTACTTTGATTATGTACTTCTTTAATTTCAGCATGTGTTTACTTATTATTTACTTGGTTCTAACTTAACTTTGTTCTTGGAACCAAAGTGGGCGGAGTGGCGGGACTAGTTCTCCCATGTAACTGTCTGAGAGGTAAAGTTTCTACTTGCCTAGCGGGCTTACTTAGTTATGTTTGAACTAAGGCACCTCTTTCATTTTATGAACAGATTATACTTAGCGATGGAGACTCGTTACGAAGTGCTGAACGTTTTTTATCATTAATACACCTACTGGTTGTTATTACTATGTCTTGGAGACTTAGGTTAGTGGCAAGGTAATTACCACGTTAAATATGTATAGTGTGACTATTATCGGTTGTTCATATCCTAGAATTTGTATTACATGTTTATTTTATTAAAATTATTAACATATCTTCTTATTGTTCTTGGAAGGTTTATAACTTTGGCTAAAAGGCCAATTCTTGGCTTTACGAAAAACAAGTTTTCGATGGCATATTTCATATGCCATGGTCCTAAGCTTAATGCCTAATTAAATTGATGGGAAAAGGTTCTAAGGCTTCGAGCATATTTTTAAGTGTTACATAATACTTATCCCTTGGATTTACCTTAGGGCGGTGAAATTATAACAAGGTTTAAACGTTACACATTGGCATTTAAGACTTTGCATAGAAAGGAGACAATCGATATTGAATCGATTAAAAACTATAGATATGTGGGTTTTGGGAGTTTGATATGGGTAACAGGCTAGCGCCATTAATGCACCTTGGATTTTGTGGAAACCCAATCTTAGGGCTTGTCTCACGATGGACTTGGTTATTTCTCTTGGTTTGTCTGCTCTCGGCTCTACGCAGTGTGGTGAAGGCGACTTCCAGGACATCGAAGGTATGGTGTCATTTGGTTTCACTGCATTATGGTTTGTTTGATTCCTTCTATGGATATCATACTTCTCATCCATCAAATCATTTTGTGGCTGTAGGTGACAGGATTGGCAAGAATATGTATGGTTTGTAGCGCAACTGTGAGCCATGAACTAGCATTACCATTATGATAAGCCTGCTAATAAATTCGTTACTCGCAACCTCTTGGATTTAAGACTGGGTTTTAACTTATCGAGGTTAAGGTTTAAGTTATGGGGTTTCGTTGGCCTTCGGGTCTGAGTTTACAATGAAATGGGATGTAATTTAAAGAGGGTTTTTTGCTGTAAGGAGAAACTTGATGCCTTTAACAGGATCTGTGTGTAATTTGTAAATTTTGGGTTTTGATTTAAGTATTAAAATCCAAGGCAGCACCATTGCTTGGAATGGTTCCATGGCCATTAGACAACTGTGTAAAATCGACTTAAGACTTTATAAATTCTGTGTATATAAATCTATACTATGTTGTTATTATTGAAACTGGGTTTTATGTGGCCTTTTCCTTTGTGGATGGTCTATGTATATTATGTTAATGTAATGGGACATTGAATTGTGAATACATGTTGCGTTTATGATCCTGGGTTATTATTTATATGCATTTCCCTCTGTTGATTATAATAGTTAGAATGATGACTACCATGTCAATGAAATGGCTTTGGTACCATGCCTTACATGGCGTTGGTACTCTCCATCGTGGTTGCAATAGCAAAAGGGAAAAATAGACTTATAGTTGGTATCTATAATGCATAAATGCATATGTATTAGGGATTGTTGGTTTATTATGTAACAAGGTTTGTAATATTGTAGAACTGTAAATTCTTTTAGTAGAGAAATTCGAGGCCATAGATTCTGTGTATAAGCGTTGTAAGTTTTCTAAGTGTCTTACGACCTTTTTGTTGAAATATTTGTTTGAGAATACAGCCCGCATACAACTATATATAGCGTGGCTCTGTGCAATAGTAAAAATACTTCACAGGATTTGATGTTGGGTCGTTTGTTGTATTGAGGGTTTATTTAAAGGATTATTGTGCATAAACGTTATTATGATTGAGCACCGTGTTTTTATGTTTGTGAAATAGAAATGTTTGTCTACAGGATTTGCTCCTGCGACCTTGGTGCAAAGACTTGGTTATTATATGATTTCTATGTATTACTACTGTGGTTTTTACTATTGGCTTGGATGACCACTAGGGTCGATAATATCGCCTGTCTGTATCTAAGGGTTTTAAATTATTGGAGTAATGATTTTATGGTTGTATTTTAATTGATGGTTGTAAATGAATTATTTGGGGCCTTTTTAATACTTAGATAGTTCGATTTGTTTTACTTAATTCCATGGATTTATATTTTTCTTAATCATTTTCTTGTTTATATTTAGTAGATATAGATAGTATCTTGTTTATAAAAATGTCGACCGTTGAAGGTTCTCAATTACTTGAATGTTAGAAGGTTTATAATGATACTTCTTTATATAGACCTGGTAAAAGTATTCGCTGGTTTTTATCTTAGATTTAGCGTGGGATGTTTATAATTTGTGCTTAGATGCAACTATTATGTTGTAGAATAGATTTATAATTCTATTTCATAACTTGTTAGTATATTTATATATTTACCAATAGTATACCGGTTATATACTAGTAGTATACTGATTAGTTTCTTGTTATTATAATTAGATGATGCGAAATTAATTCTAGGTCTTAAATGAAGCATAGATCTGGACTAGCATTTAATTGAGCATGACTCTGCTGACAAATGAAATCTATCAGTAGAGTATATAGGCCAAGTACAACTAGATAATAGGTATGAAATAAAACCTAGTTTATAGGAAACACAGTTTAACAGTAAGAATAATACATAGGTAAAACTAGGGTGCAAAACCTTTGATGAATACTTATACATGAATTAAAATTGAAAAATTAAACTAAAATAATAAACCCTGGATAAATCTAGCATAGGAAATAAATTACAGCCTACGGTTATTATGTAAAATGTAAACCCTAGAAGATTTGAACAGAAAACAAACACCTAGGGTTAGAAAATGTAAAGTAAACATTTGACTAATATATCTAGCATTTATTCTAGAAAATGGAGTAGAAATTCTAGGGATTCATACCTGTAAATTAAAGCTCCTTTAATGGTTGAAACCTGCACACTCAAATAACCAGCATTAACAATTCATAGGAATATTTGACTTGTGTATTAGATGACTGAATCACTTAGGAACTACCACATTCCACCCAACCATGACCTGGAACCGTTCCTGGTTTAAATCCGGATCTCCCTTAGCTGGTTCCAACATGCAAGTAGCTTAGAGCTCCTAAGGTAAGGTTTCCTAGCTCGTATATCAGGTCTAGATCAGTTCTCCTTTTTCCCTTCAGGAAAATGTTCTCCAAGAATTTACTTGAGAAATAATCAAGCAAAATAATGACTCCCCAAAATATAGATCAGAACCCCAAGCCTTTCCTTGGCTTGAGACTTTATACACCGATTTTTCAGTCAAAGGGGCAGTTAAATCAAGAAATGCTTCATTTCTTGATTTAACCCTTTTTTATTTAATTTAGTACTTTAAATATTTTAACTTGGGAAATTTTAGCTAGTTCCTAATTTGACCTTTATAGGTATTATACTATTTATTATCTTTTAGTAAAAAATAATAATGGATGCAGCTTTTCCTTCTTTCTTTCATCATTAATATTATTACTATATTTATTCTTTATACATACCATGTATAAAATACATAACATTTGTCTCGTGGCATCATATACCATGATCCCTAGACTTAATGACATTTCTTCATTAAGGTCAAATAGGTAGATGGTTAGGTATACTAAGATAGGCAACTCTAAACATCCTTGCATGTTGTATTCCCTCATATATCATGGTAGTTCTTCAGTACTTGATGAGAATACAAAAATTCAAAATTTCATTTAATCATTTATAAATAAGTCTAATGAGATCAATATTTTTCTCGAGTCCCTTTCACTCGGGAATTATTAATTCTTTTTAGTAACCCCTAGCGCTTACTAGATCCCATACTCAATGCTAAAAATAGGGAGTTACAAACTTAGTGCAATTCCAGAGCTCTTCACTCAACACTAATGCTAGGATGTACATTTACGATACACCTAGGGATATAATGTCAAAGGATATGTTGTTCCATAGCTTATGCTCAACATCAACATGGAAGGCTCCAAGGCTTATGCCCAACAATTCCAACTTATCTTTTCATGTGTTCCAAAGCTTTACGCTCAACAAAAATATAAATACTCATGTTCTCCAGATCTTCTTACTCAACACAACATCAATTAATCATGTGCTCCAGAGCTCCTCGCTTAACACAAAACATCTCATTAATCATGTGCTTCAAGATTCACGCCCAACACAAACAAGCATATATATATCATCAATAATTGGCTTGCACCCAATATATTAAACAAATCATCATGTTCATATGGAGTGGGGTCTTCGACCCAATATATCAAATTAAAACATCAAGATAACATCATAATCAATACACTCATGCTTATAAGTGTTAGGTCCAAGATTCAGGATATTAAATCTCTCCTCGCTTAGTACAACACCGTCCCTTGTGTTCTAGGGACTCTAAATGAAATCATAAAACAAGGCAATGTAATCCTTTCTCATGGTGGCTTCACTCTCCCAAGTATCCTCATTAGCCTCAAAGTGCTTCCATTGCACTTTCATTTGGACTATGGTGTGCTTCCTGAGCTGCACCTCTCTCTTTTCCAATATATGAAGGGGTTCAGGGGAAAACTCCCCTTCAAGTTCCACCTGCAATAAGGACCAATCAATTATATGTTTAGTATCATAAACATATTTCTTTAACAAAGAAGCATGGAAAACATTATGGACTCTTACGTGCACGGGTAACGCTAGCTCATATGCCACTGGCCCATTCTTGTTCAGTATTTCGAAGGGTCCACAAAATCTAGGTGCTAACTTACCGCACCTACCCAAGCTCAACGAGCTTCGTTTTGTTTTTACTTTCAAGTAGACGTGGTCGCCTATTTGATAATATTTATCTTTCCTTTTCTGATCCGCGTAACTTTTCTGGAGGTCTTGTGCTTCTTTAAGGTTCACTTGGACCTTGGTAACCAGTTGTTCCAATTCCATTAGTAAATCAAGCCCTAACATGAGCCGATCCATCAGGCTATCCCAAGTAACCGGTGTTTTACACTTCCATCCATATAGTACCTAAATGGTGCTCATCTTAGCGAAAGCCTAATAACCATTGTTGTACGCAAACTATGCAAGATGTAGATAGCATTCCCCTTTAGTGGGGTTGTTCATGACATACATCCTAATCATGTCCTCAACAATCTGGTTTACTCTTTTTGTCTGCCCGTCTATCTGCGAGTGATAAGCAGTGCTAAAGTTCAACTGCGTTTCTAATCCGGAGAATAAAGATCTCCAAAAGTTTCCTGTAAACTTAACATCTCGATCCAAGATGATTTCCTTGGGTATCCCATTCAATCTAAATATCTCCTTAAATAATATATCAACAATGTTCACTTCCTTGTAGGTCGACTTCTGAGGAATGAAGTGTGTTGCTTTTAAAAATTTGTCAATAAATACAAAGATAGAATCAGTTTTCTTCTTACTTTTTGGTAGACTGGTGATAAAATCCATACTAATGACCTCCCACTTCCATTCTAGAATGGGTAACGGCTGCAACAATCTTGAAGGATGCTGATGCTAAACTTTGACCAGCTGACATTCCTGACATTTTGTGATAAACATCGCAATGTCGACCTTTAACTTAGGCCAGAAAAAATGTCTCTTGATGGCAGATATCATCTTTTGATATCTCGGGTTCCCCGAGTAGGGTGCCCGATGAAATTCTATGAGGATGCTGGACCGAATTTCCCCTCCATCTAGAACGTACAATCTCTCCTTGGACCATAGCAGTCATTATTCGTCTACCTTGTACTCTTTTTGTACTCATTAAGAATTTCTACATAGAAAGGGTCAACTATGTTGGTCGTTCTAATCCTCTCATGCAAATCTACATTGGTTTGACATAAAGTCACCTCATGTATCATATGAGTTCATCAACTCAAAGCATCGAAAACCTTGTTCTCTTTGCCCTTAATATGCTTTAGCTCGAAATGGTAGTTTCTAAGGAAAGCCAACCATCTAGATTTCCTTGCATTCAGATCCGGTTGATCGAATAAGTACTTCAGACTCATATTGTCTGTCTTCAGAAGGAACTTCCCTCCCATGAGGTAGTGCCTCCACATTTTAAAAGCGTGGATGATGGCCGCTAACTCAAGATCATGCGTGGGGTAGTTCTGATCATGCTCTTTTAACTTCCATGATTCATAACCGATCAGGTGATCGTTCTGCAAGAGGACTCATCCCAGTCCTTCCTTGATTGCATCTGTGCAAACAATGAAATCCCCATCAGGATCTACAATTCATAGTATCAGTGCGGTCATCAAAATCTGTTTAAGCTTTTGAAAACTTTATTCTCACTTGGTAGTCCATAAGAAATTATTTTCTTTCTTTTGCAAAGCGGTCGTGGGGTGAGTGATTCTCGAGAAGTTCTTAATGAAATTTTGATAATATCCAGCTAATCCCAAAAAGGACCTAATGTCGGTGACACTTGTAGGGGTAGGGAAATCCCTTATGGCTCTAATAATTTTTTGGTTTTCAGTTATCCTCGTCTTAGAGATAATGTAACCTAAGTACTGTATCTATGGTTTGTAAAAATCACATTTACTAAACTTAACGTAAAGCTAGTGTTCTTGTAACACTTGTAGTACTATGCGAAGATGTTCTTCGTGTTCCTCTTTATTCTTAGAATAAACTAGGATGTCGTCTATAAATACCAAAAAAACTTATCCAAATATTTACTGAATATGTTTTTCATCATACACATAAAGTTCGCAGGTGCATTGTTCAACCCGAACGGCATCACTACAAACTCAAAGTGACCGTACCTTTTATGAAATGAGGTTTTGTGAATATCCATGTCTCGAATCCGTACCTAATGGTAACCGGATTGCAGGTCAATCTTTGAAAATATTTTGGCTCCTCCCACCTGATCAAACAAGTCAACGATCCTAAGGAGTGGGTATCGGTTCTTAATAGTCATTTTATTCAACTAACAATAATCGATGGACATCTGCATCGTACCATCCTTTTTCTTGACGAACAAATTCGGTGCTCCCCAAGGGGACACACTTGGTCGGATATACCATTTTTCTATCAACTCCTGCAACTCCAATTTGAGTTCCACCAATTCTGGTGCACTCATGCGGTAAGGGGATTTGGAAGCCGAAACTGATCCTGGTGTTAGTTTGATGGAAAAGTCTAGGTCTCGTTTCGGAGGTAATCGTGGGATTTCCTTAGGAAACACGCCCTTGCATTATACAAGGACGGGAAAATCCTCTATGTGTTGTTCTCTCTCAGAATCTATGTCTCGAATGTTTACTGCAAACAAATTGCAGCATTTTCTAACACATTTCTTCGCTTGTAAGGCAGATATTTTCCTTACAGAAACTTTCTTTGGAATGCCTTGAACCTTCACTTGGTTCCATTGGTTATCTATACACAACATTGGCTTGTGTAAGCAGTCACGCATGACATGGTGTTGTTCCAACCAGTCCATGCCAATAAGTATATCGTACGATCCTAAAGGTAGGATGTTTAGGTTGAGTTTCGTAGGAAAAGCATTCAGGTTTACTTCACATTCTTTAACTATTTACGAAACGTTTTGTTTTGTACCTCTGGCTAACTATACCAACTAAGGTTTATCATGCTTTACTTTGCCTAGGTTGCATAAATCCACAATTTTAGGTGATACATAGCTCCAAAAAGCATCGGGGTCAATAAGTATTGAAATAGAATTGTTCAAAATCTTACCTTCTATCTCAACCATGGTAACTTGATGGTCTGCTTGTCGGTCATTCGAAGCTGCATAAATCTGCGTTGTTCCAGCTATGTCCTCTACTGTTGGTTCTTCCTGTCAGTTGTGCAAGACCCCACTGGTCTTGTTCTTACAATCTCGGGCATAATGAGGCCCGCTGCATTATCGGTACTTGATCTGTAGCAAGATATCTTTGGCTCCACTTTATATTGGCTTGTTAACATTAGGAGATGGTACATATGGCTTTGTATTAGATTTGTTGAAATTCTTGTTTGCTGGAAAAATGTTATTCTACTTTTTGTATGGATGTGGGTTAAACCCAGGTTTGCGATCATCAGAAACGTTCTTAGACTTGTCTCTATTTCAGTTCATGTTCTCTTTCCTTAGTTTTCCATGCTCATAACAGAGCCTAGCTTTGTGCGTTGTGGTATCCAAAGTTTTTGGCATGTCGAATTCAATCATTTCCCGAAAGTTGGGAGGAATACATCCTAAAAACTGTTGGATATTTACCTTTTCATCCTTAATGTATGGTACATAATGTAACATATCTAGAAATCTATTAATAAAAGCGTCCATAGCCATGGATCCCATATGTAGCTCATAAAACTCTTTCACCTTTCTGTTGAAGAAACCTTTTCAACATATATTTCTCTTGGAAGATTTTTCAGAAGTTATCCCAGCGTATCTCTCTTAGCTCATATTTCTTGGTGTGTTTCAAATCTCTCCACCATCTCGTTGCTTTTCCATTCAAATTATAGATGGAAAGCCGAACCTTCATCTCACTAAAGTAGTTATGAACTTGGAAATATTTGCTCATGCCCTGCAACCACTCTTCAGCTTTCTCCCCAGTGTTTACTTCACCTTCACAGGTCGGGGCACTTATTTTTCTAAATTCCCCCTGAATACTGTCATCGCTTCTATGTTTCTTTCTGCATGGAGAAAGAGAGTCACCACTGGAAGGAATCTGATGATCTCCTTTCGGTGCTTCAGGGGTACGTTCCTCCTTTTCTTCTTCTCTTGGGATGCTAGCCCATTTATGGTAATTTTCTCTTTTGGACCTTCTTGTGGAATGAGTAGGTTTTCCCTGTGGGCTTCCTCCTGTCATATTTCTCAGTAATGCTTCATTAATAGTTTGTTGTTCATTTCTCTCATTCAGACTATATTCTCTGAAACTTTCCAATTCTTCTTCAAGACTGTGTATGGTCTTCAAAATATCAGAATTCAATTCCACGACCAGTTCTGCTTTCAAGGTGGGGGTGTTCATCTTTCCTTGTCAGCTGTTATCTTCTTCAGTATTCATAATCTGACATGTTCTGTAAACATTCTTGTAATCATGCAAAAAAAATTAATAACAAGAAAATTTTTGTTAGTAACAAAATTTAATAACATGCTTTACTTTCTTTGCAGTAAATGCTTGGTGCGCCCATAGGTCTCTTAGTGTTAAAAATGGGCTCTGATACCACTTGTAATGTCCCCAAAAATTGAAAATAAAAAATATATATATATATTAGGCTAGTAAAAACTACCTATGCTGGACATTATTGAACTTGCAGAATATAGCATACACTAAGTGTACCTTGTTTCATCATAAGTTTTTCTTACATTTTACCTTCTTACTTTCAGTTATGATTATTACTGTGTTTTACATTATGGTGTCATAATGCTAATTACTAGGATATTCTTATATTTATACATTGTTGTGTATGTGTAGTTACTTTTATTATGTACTTCTTTAATTTCAGTATGTATTTACTTATTATTTACTTGGTTCTAACTTAGCTTTTTTCTTGGAACCAAAGTGGGTGGAGTGGCAATACTAGTTCTCCCATTTAGTTGTCTTAGAGGTAAAGTTTCTACTTGTCTAGCGGGATTACTTAGTTCTGTTTGAACTAAGGAACCTCTTTTGTTTTACGTACATATTATACTTAGCGACAGAGACTCATTATGAAGTGTTGAATGTTTTTTATCATTAATACACCTGCTGGTTATCAATATTGTGTCTTACATACTCATGTTAGTGGCAAGGTAATTACCACATTAAATATTTATAGTGTGACTATTATCGACTGTTCATATCCTAGCATTTGTATTACATGTTTATTTTATTAAAACTATTAGCATATCTTTTTATTGTTCTTGGCAGTTTTATAACTTTGGCTAAAAGGACAATTCTTGGCTTCATGAAAAACAAGTTTTCCATGGCATATTTCATATTCCATGGTCCTAAGATTAATGCCTAAGTAAATCGATGGGAAAAGGTTCTAAGGCTTAGAGCCTATGTTTCAGTGATACATAATACTTATTCCTTGGATTTACCTTAGGGTGGTGAAAATATAACAAGGTTAAACGTTACACATTGGGGTTTAACACTTTGAGTGGAAAGGATACAATCGATATTGAATCGATTACAAACTATTGAGATGTGGGTTTTTGGAATTTTATATGGGTAACAGGCTAGTGCCATTAATGCGCCTTGGAGTTTGTGGCAGCTCAGGATGAGGGCTTGGCTCATGATGGACTTGGTTATTTCGCTTGGTATGTCTGATCTCGGCTCTGTGCAATGTAGTGAAGGCGACTTCTAGGACATCGAAGGTATGGTGTCATTTGGTTTCACTGCATTATGGTTTGTTTGTTTCCTGCTATGGATATCATACTTCTCATCCATCAAATCGTTTTGTGGTTGCATGTGAAAGGGTTGGTGAGAAGTTGTATCGTTCATGGCATGACTACAAGCCATGGACTAGCATTACCATTATGGTAAGCCTACTAATCAATTCGTTACTTGCGACCTTTTGGCTTTAATACTGGATTTTAACTTATCGAGGTTGGGGTTTAAGTTATGGGGTTTTGTTGGCCTTCAGATCTGAGTTTATAATGAAATGAGATGTAATTTAAAGAGGGTTTTTAGCCGTAAGGAGAAACTTGATGCCTTTAACAAGCTCTACGTGTAATTTGTAAATTTGGGGTTTTGATTTAAGTATTAAAAGCTAGGGAAGCACCATTGCTTGCAATGGTGCCATGGCCATTGGACGACTGTGTAAACTTGACTTAAGACTTTATAAATTTTGTGTATATAAATCTATACTGCGTTGTTGTTATTGAACTTGGGTTTTATGTGGCATTTGCCTTCGTGGATGGTCCATGTATATTATGTTAATGTAATGGGACAGTGAGTTGTGAATACATGTTGCATTTATGATCTTGGGTTATTATTTATATGCATTTGCCTTTGTTGATTATAATAGTGAGAATGATGACTACCCTGTCAATTAAATGGCTTTGGGACCACACCTTACATGGTGTTGGTACTCTCCATTGTGGTTGTGATAGTGAAAGGGAAAAATAGACTTACAACTGGTAATTATAATGCATAAATGCATATGTATTACAGATTGTTGGTTTATTATGTAACAGGGTTTGTAATATTGTAGAACTATAAATTCTTTTAGTAGAGAAGGATGAGGCCATAGATTATGCGAATAAGCATTGTAAGTTTTATAAGGGTCTTACAACCTCGATGTTGAAAGATTTGTTTGAGAATACAACCTGCATACAACTATGTATAGCGTGGCTCTATGTAATAGTAAAAAGACCTCACAATATTCGATCATGGGTCGTTTGTTGTATTGAGGGTTTATTTAAAGGATTACTATGCATAAATGGTATTATGATTGAGCACCGTGTTTTTATGTTTGCAAAATGGGAATGTTTGTCTATAGGATTCATTCATGTGACCTTGGTGCAAAGGCTTGGTTATTATATGTTTTTTGTGTATTACTGCCGTGGTTTTTATTATGGCCTGCGATTTTGCTTGGATGCCCACCAGGTTCGATACTATGACCTCAGTGTATCTAAGGGTTTTAAATTATTGTAGTAATGATTTTATGGTTGTATTTTAATTGATGGCCGTAAATGAACTATGTGGGGCCTTTTTAATACTTAGATAGTTCGATTTGTTTTACTTAATGCCATGGATTTATAATTGTGTTAATAATGTTCTTGTTTATATTTAGTAGATATAAATAGTGTTTGTGCTAGAAATTGTTCCTAGACTACCACAAAAACAAGCTAACACAATCTCAAAAGAAATAGAATAAAATTGGTTTTTTTAGGGTTTTGGTTTAAGATTTTGGTTTAAAACTTCATCAGCAAGGAGGTAAAACATAAACAAGCTAATACATAACTAAATCATGCACAAGTTAAATAAACTGGGGATCAAACACATCCGAATAAGCCATAAACATTACACATGAAATACTAATTCCACCCACAAGCTACAAGCATTTACATGAATAAAACCTTTAAACAAGAAATGAAATTGTAGACTGAG
>LPNX010096505.1:4705-73850 GCA_001517045.1 Pseudotsuga menziesii
CATTGCGCCCATTGATAAAGTTTATTACATGCCCTCGATGCCCGGCATCGACCAAAACAACACAGTATTCTCCAGCCATATAGAATTCTGCGAATGGTTGCAGCAGCTTTATTAATTCACTGTGCGCCCATTGATAAAGTTTATTACATGCCCTCGATGCCCAGCATCGACCAAAACAACACAGTATTCTCCAGCCATATAGAATTCTGTGAATGGTTGCAGCAGCTTTATTAATTCACAGTGCGCCCATTGATAAAGTTTATTACATGCCCTCGATGTCCGGCATCGACCAAAACAACACAGTATTCTCCAGCCATATAGAATTCTGCGAATGGTTGCAGCAGCTTTATTAATTCACAACATTATTGGAAATTGACACACAATTATGCTTCTACTGCACACAGAAATCAAGAAGAATCAATCTCTCAGAAACAATATTTGAGCCTAATATGAACAATGCATGCACGCGTATTATTTTCTCACTGATCTGGGTTGCCGACTAGCTTCATGACCGCAAGCATTATATATATATATATATATATATATATATATATACGTGTTGGTTTTCTTTTCAGTCATCTCTCACCTATTTACAGATCAACAGATTAAAAATTAAATCAGCTCTAACCTGGACACTGGACATGATCACAACTGTAATTCATTCCATTTCTATTAATAATTAGAATTTGTTTCATATTCTAATGGAGTGAATAATTTATATATAACTGACATAATTTGTTTACATTTTTTTATATTTTTGTTATTAGAATTTGATTGCAAATTCTTTAAAATGTATTTAGTTTAACATGCATATAGTTAATTAACGTTGTTTAAAACCATACAACACCTTTTATGTTTTAAAGTTTTGAGATTTTATAAAATACCTTTATGTTTTAAAGGTATGAGAATCAAATTCAACTTTAGCATAACAGAATTTAAAGCTGAGTCTTGCAAATGCTGACATGGATTCCAGCCATCAAATTAAAACCAATATCAAGCTGAAAAACAAAGTAAAATCTGATCTAACAACTTACTGAGCAATTTGGCATATAAGGAGATTGTAAATGAAAGTATTTGTATCAAATTTGGTTTTTAACATAACAAAATTTAGAAGATGCAAGCACAGATTTCAGAGAAAAGAAACAGTATACACATGGATGGTTGCATAAAATAATATCCATCCTGCCATATTCAGAAATTGGCGTGAAGCCAAGATAAGGAAACAAGGGAAAAACAACACAGTATTCTCCAGCCATATAGAAGTGTGATTCCATTTGAAAGAATTGATAAATTTCGTGAAATAATTGATAAATTTGCTCATATTCATATCACTTTGTTTGTAATATGTGTTATATTCAATATGAATATCCAATATATATCTCCATCATATCACATTCTTCTTATTCACCTTCTTACATTGATACATTGTTATTCTTAAGCTTCTTTCATGTAATTTTATAATGTAAAAATTGGATTATAAAATATTCTACTGTAAAATTCAATTGTAAAAATAACTAAAAACATATACATACTGTGGATCATCTAAAATATTAATGTTACCGCTCGCGACTGGAACCAGCTTAGATCCAGCTTTACTCGGCTCTATCATGCGCCGAGAGGGATCAAATATTTCGAGGTGCAAACCCTGCTTCAACAATTACACTCCAAAAAAGGGTTTGCACCTCGAAATATTTGATCCCTCTCGGCGCATGATAAAGCCAGGTAAAGCTGGATCTAAGCTGGTTTTTAAAGCAAATGTTCAATTTCATTTAATTTTTAAATTTTAAATAAGATGCAAAGTCAAATTTCTATGTATATAAATAAAGAATTACATGAGCATGAACTTTATGCTTTAGTGGTGGATATTAAATTGCATTAATAATTTGTATTTTTTCAATAATATTTATTAAATTCAGTTCAATTTGTGTAATTTTCTCTTACTAAAATTGTTAAGAATAACTAAATTGATTGCCTAAAATGTAAGACAACACAAAATTGAATGATTGTACTCCTAAAAAGCTTGTCGACTATATATATAAGTTAATAAACATAAATAAAATCGTAAAATTTACAATTTGAAATATATACATAGTACAGCTTTAAATAATGTTAAAAGAAAAAAACTTAAAAGTTTGAAAAAAAAAGTGAACGTAAGATTATATATATATATATATATATATGCCCAAATAAGATTTTTATGAAAAACAAAATGAGAGTCATCACTAAAATAGGCAATGGCCTTTTTAAGCTCTACTACTTGGAGATTTCCCAAACCCTACGCAATTCTGAACAACTTAAAGTGAAAATAAGATTCATATATGTAATGTATGAAAACAATAATATATATATATATATATATATATATATATATAAAAGAAAAAACAAGATGAAAGCGAAAAAAGAAAACCTACTTTTAAAAAAAGACACTCTACTTTCACATGCGATCACCGCCTGTTAAGCTCATGAACGAATGAGTGTGGAGGGAAAATATATGCAAAAGTGAATGGCTTTGCCAAGCTTTTACAGGCTGTGTGCAGACAAACAAAGTGTTTCGGCTGCCACAAGGGAAGGCAAAAGGTCTCGACAGCTGTCGGTAGCCCAACACTTGTTGTGTCCGCTGCGTCTCTTGGGTTTTGAGCTCTCCATGTTCTGACGGATAAGGGTGGGCCGCTATTTTCGAGCAGCCTTTTAACTAAATTGAGAATGGGTCTTGTAGCTGGTTCATTAACATATACAACGCTAAAAATCTGGCTATTTAATAATCTTCCATGACATTCACAATTCGCCCTCCCCCATAAAGCCTGTTATTGTGGTTCTCTGAGTTTTTCCCACTTTTACTCTATTTGCGTCTGTCCCTTGACCGTGGCATGGTTATCTGCTATTCCTGAAAATGGCAGTGAAACCCTGACCACCTTCACAGGCTGTGCATTGATGTCCATTGTGAGCGTTTCGGTTTTAGTATGAGCAATCTACCCAGGCTGTGTTTTTTTTTTTAATTATTGGTGAAATTTCACATGATGCATGGTGTCTTGCAAAGATGGATTTGCAATCGAGTGTCGAAAGCATCTAATAATGGCAGTTTCGGTCATACAAGATATGAACCCAATCAATCACTGCAATGAGCTGGACCCACTCTGGAATGAGCTGGACACATTGACGTTAACTACTTCACATGAAAATGGTCAAACAATACCAATAATTTAATGTCATTTTAGAATTTGACTAACATTATGAAAATCCCAAAGGATAAATGAGGGGATATCTAAAATATACATAATTGCATGGTATAATTTGAATCTAAAATAAATTTTATAAGAAGATGATCAAGGAAATGGACATATTTGAATCGTATGGGTTTATATCAACATCAATGTTTTTTAAATGTATGAAATCATTGAATTTTTTTATTATATATACATAATTAATTAATTTCACATTAAATATTAATTTTCAATTGTTTTGGTGTACTTAATAAAACAAAATGGAATTCATTCAACACAAAAGACATGATAGACAAGGAAAAAAGGGTTGACAGAAAAGTTTATGAGTAGTTGTGATTTCCTTATAACAACTTAAGATTCATAATGCTTGTGAGATTTATATTTTAATTTTTTTTACACCACCCAGTGTTGAATGTTTTCAAACAAGTGTTAAAATACAAAGAAGAACCATTAAAATAATTTATTAACAATGGGTTAAGTATAGTGTAATGTCCTCAAAAATCGATTTTTTTTTTTTTAATTAGGTTAGCAAAACTACCTAGGCTAGACATTATTGAATCTTGCAGAATAAAATGTACACTAAATGTATCGCTGTTTGGTCGTAAGCTGTTATTACGCTCTATCATCTTAATTTCAATTCTGATTATTACTGTGTTTAACTTGAGATGTCATAATGTTGTTGTTGCAGTTGCAACATTTTCCCAAAATTAAAAAAAAATTCGGGACCCTCATTTTTCCTAGATCAGTTTAATTTTTTTATTTGATTTGATCTAATGATTCTTCAGAAAGACTTTTCTAATGCTTGGATTGATCTACCACTTGTTTTGATTTATCATTACCTTTGACTGTGTTTCAAGTGTTTAAGTCGGAAGAGTATTTGCTTGCAACCTCGCCGTTGCACAAGAATAATTAGCTTTAGCTTCGTTATTTTTCTCCGATGCGTATGTCTCAATCAGCTGAGTTTTGTTTCGCGTCGGAAAGTTTTGTTACTTCGTTCTCCGCAGTTGCGGACGACAGTTTATGAAGCCCCCCGATACATTGACTTTTCAACCCCACGTTGTCGTTTTCGCCGATCCTTAAGTTTTGGGCTTCCGCCTCTACGGATGAAAAAAGCACTAGCCTTCTGGTCTGCTAGTTGTTTTTCCTCCGATCTGGTTTTTGCCTATTGCGGGCATGATGTCCTTTATATCTACACCGTTGTGGCTGCCTTTTTTGCTATCGCGCCAATGTTTTAAGCTCCGACGCGTTATCATTTTCTCCCGGTTATCCCCACGGATAGCTTAGTGTTTTTGTCACCCGACGTTCTAGAAGGAATTAGCCTTGTGACATTCAATCTGTTTTTCTCCGCCGTCCGATCTTTTATTTGTTCGCCCTCTGCGTGTGGTTGACTATATATATATGGGGTCAGGCTTGTGGACTTTTCTATTACTATTTCCAACCGTCGCTCCCTGTCACTCTCGTGTGCTATTGTTCTCTCGAGCTTGTAAGGACCCCCATTGTCGGTGTACCCGCGTTTCCAGGTGGCTCAACCGTGGAAGCTTGACAGTATTTCTCCCGCCATACGCGCCGAGGTGCTAGGTAGGATCTTGTATGCCTTATCCTGTTCCGTTTGACTAAGAGTTTCTTGTTTTTCTCCACGGTTAGGTTTTACGGCTGTTTTCCCTTGGCCCCACTATTTATATGTGTATATATTGAGGATTTTGTAGTGTAACTATCCGTGGGGGGGCATTTTGGCCCACAGGGTAGTTTTTCCCATGGCCTTTTGTTATGCGACCTTGCACTTAGTGAATGGGGGTTTTGGTGCAGACGACTGTTACGCTGTCTGCACCAATCTGCCCTGTATGATAATGTTTTGGTAGGGGAAGGTTCTTCATGGCCTTCCTGTGGCGCTTGGAATGGTTCTCCCCCTCCCCCTCTATTTTTTTCGTGCTACTCACATCCTCTAATCACAGTCGTATTTTGCCACGCTGTTCTGCACGACCCGGTTCACGGTCAGTTTCGAACCCAAGCCGGTGGAGGAGGATATATCACTGCATATAGTTTTATTGACCATAGATTACATGGGTAGTGTTTTGCCAGAGCACACAGCTGAAAAAGCTCAAATAAATCCCCCTATCATTCTCCACAGCGCGATGATCATGGCACCCGCAGATAGCCCGAGTTTTCTTCATTTTTATGTAGATTTGCTTTGCACTCGATTTTGTTGATAGGATTGTTTTTGTATTAGACAACGATGTTAGTTTGCACATCTTTGCTTCATTTAACTAATTGTTATCATGTTAAACATAGATGAATGGAAACACTGCACATTGTTGTCTCCATGTTTTCAACTTAGCCGAAAATGGCCTAATGATTATGATTTCATATATGACAGGAATATTCCGAACTCAAAATGTCAAAGCGACAAAAGAAGAGGGCCCCTGTGGTCGAAGAGGGCCCTGACGTGGAAGTTATTATCAAAATCGAATACATCTATGAGGACACCAAGTGCATATCTAGTGTAGAGCCTGAGTACCAGTGGGGAGAGATATACAGACTGATCACACGTCGAGAGGTGCCTGATATGGGCTTGGAAGAAGAAGGCATATATTCCAGTATAGAGAGATCTTCACTGATGAGGATTGCCACAAGACCAGAGCTCTTCCCATGCTCTGAAGTGATTGGTTGGATTCTTCCCTAGGAAGATGTAACAACTATGATCCTGCAGAATGTGGACAAACATGACTATGCTGCCTATAGCCCAGGATATGTATCCCTGGCCTACCACATGCCAGAAGCACAAGTATTTTTGTCTGATGATTGGTTGAAAAACATTAGAATGGACCTTGTTGAGACCCTTAAAAGAATGTTGTTATCTGGAAAACATTTCAGGACCAGGCCAATGGGAGAATATGACACAACAAGGTTAAGGGCCCCATACAGGTTCATCGCCTTAATGCTTAACAGGATTTTTGGAAGAGCTCATGGAAAGAGCTTCAAATTAGAATGGGTGCCAATTATTTTTTATGTTGCAACCCACGGGACCATTTTCAAATGGGCCAACATTGTATCAAACAGTCTTTCAGCCTGAATGGCCTTAGCTTTGGTAGGAGTGTCCCAAAAGAAGTCAGAATTCTACATGAGTTCCATACTTGTTGATTGTATATTGTGTAATCAACCTTTCCCTGGACTAAGGTGCATTTGGGACAGGGAGAGGATGTCTGTTTATTCTGCATACAAGCCACTGTGGGCACACAAGTACCATAGTCATTATTGGAAAGTCTGTGAACATTTCATCATGCCACTGTATACGCTCATTTTCTTGAAGGAGTGTGATTGCATGTCAGAGGAGGCATTGCAGGTAATTGAGGAGTATGCAGATTATTATTTGACTAAGGTTGGCCTCTACTTCAAATTGTTTGGAGGTTCCAGAGCACCCTCCCTACTGCCCAAATACGCCATAGACTACATCATTCATAAGGAGGTAGTTAGGAAAGTCTTCCTGGATGGCATATGGAGCTTTTTATTTGAGCGTAAGAAGGCTTCCTATCCCCCTTTTCCCTTCAAGTTAGGCAGTTATAAGTTCACCAGAGTGAAAAAAGCAGATGAGTTTGTAGAAGAGTTGAAAAGGTTTCATTTTGGTGAGATGCCCTTCCACAGAAATGACTCCTGCAATAAAGTGGCTAAACACTACAAAGAGAACCATGTCCATTTCGAGTACACCCACCATTGGGATAGAGAAGAATCTATCTTTCGCAGTGCATTGAACATAACAGCCTTGAGGAGAAGGTTCAAGAAGAATATCACCACCAAAGGTGGGAAGGGGCAGGATGAACAAGCTAAAGCCGATGAGGAAGCAAGGAAATGAAATGAGGAATCCCAAAGGTTGGCATAAGAAGCTGCAGGGAGAAGAAGAAGAAAAAAGAAGAGCTTCCCAAGAAGTAGCTGAAAAGGCAGAAGAAGATGCGAGAAATGAAGAAGAAGAAAAGAAAAGAAAGATTGATGAGGAGCTTTAGAAACAGGAAGCAGAGAGGCTAAAGCCGACTCAGACAGAGACATAACAGTCAGCCTCTGAAATAGCTAGCGGTCAGACCCAGGACATGGAAAACCCTGAGATGCAGGACCCAGAAGTACCGGCTTCCAACACACCTGGATAGTCTGTGGTCCCCACACTTAAACTGGTCCCTTTTGTACAGAAGGTAGGGGAAGAAATCCCTGATTTCAATACTGTTTTCTATGACAAGGAGACAAAGAGGATAGTGAAGAGAACGGAAACGAAGGTCGAAATAGGAGGTATGTCTGGGAAGATGATAACGGATATGCCCATTGCTAGAACAGACCGAGATCCCAGGTTCACCATTAGAGCTGGAGCTGCACTAATCCATGCCTCGGAGGATAATGTGGACAAAATAATGACAGACCTGAATCAATCGAAGAAGTCTTCTTCTTAGCTTAAGGACACATTAAGAAAGGAGAGAGAAGAAAAGAGCAAGCTGAATAGAAAATTTGAGGAAGTGCAAAGGGAGATGAAGTCTTCAAAGTCTGAATTGCAGGTTCTCCAAGCAGAAAGAAGATCTATGGAGACTGCACAAGAGTGTCTAGAGAAAATGCAACATTAGTATCAAGAGTTAAGGGTGGAGAAGAAATAGATGCTAGGAAAGATAGAAGACTTAGAGCTGCAAAAGACCACCTTGGAGGCAAGTGAGAAGCAAGCTCAAGAATAAGAGATGAAACTTCAAGAGCATATTTCTTCTCTAACAACTACTCTAGAGGAAGCAAAAGAGCAGCAAGTTAACCTCCAACCTTTTAAAGAACATTTGATGGCACAAAAGGCCAAGATGCTTCAACTGCAGACCGCCATGGAAGAAGAGAGATGCAAAATTTTGCAAATAGATGACCGATTAGAGGAAATTTTGGAGACTTCCTCTTATTTTGTTGATAGATGTCAGGAAGTCCTGGAAGTCCTAACAGGAAGAATGGCAAGGATGGAAAATAATGAAGAAACTCCTGCAGAGCTACCCTCAAGAGATCGGCAGACCCTGAAGCAGGATTATGACTTATTAGAGTTTGCCATAAACACAGTAGAAGATTTTGAAAAAGCTATTAGAAATACTAAAGGAGCATATGCATAATTCTTCAGAAGGATCCTAATTACCTATAACCAGTGCCAAGTAGAAGCTGAGAAGAGGCTAGATGTTTTTCCAGACCACAACTCATTTGTGGAGATTTTGCAGAAGAGGTATCAAGACGAAGAAGCAAAAATACATCACATTAGGGCCCCTGATGACCAGATATTAAGGAATGAAGTAGATCATTCCGCCATCAGTGTGCAGCTATTGGAGGATCAGCTTCGTTTAAGTGCGACCAAAATTGAGGCCATCAAGAACCAAGCTACGAAGTTCGAGATAAACATTCAGTTTTTGGAACCTTACACGTTTGAAGGCATTTCCTCTGAGGCGTTGGCGTGGAAGAAATTCCTAAGTACTCAAGTAGGACCCTCCTCGTGAATAATCATTCACTTTTGTAATATGTCATGATTTTGTAAACTCTTAAGGAAAGTGAAATTTTGGGAGGCGAAGAGTGGGGAAGCCCAAAAGTCATTTGTGAGCAGCCCAATAGTCTCATTCTTTTTGTATAAATATAGAAGACTTAGAGGAAGAAAGGGCTTTTTCCCAGTTAGACATGTAAAGAGATATTGTTAGAAGAACTACTTTTTCTGCAATAAAGAATTATTGTTTCCGTGTTGAAGAAAGATTGGTGGGACTTTCAAATGTTATGCAATGGATTGTTGAAAGATGAAATATTTCATTTTTTCCAGTTTTTGTCCATTAACTATGAGATCGTTCTAACTCTTAGAGCCTATGTTCTTGTTTGAATGATTTCTAGTTTATTCTGTGAAATTACCACCATGAGTAATGCATGCTGTTCATAAACAATTGGCTATCTGATTGTCTAAATATCTTTAATCGTTCATGTGTTGTAGGAAGAAATATCAGCTACCTGTCATTTCTCTTTATAATGCATGTACAATACACATTACTCGCAAATAAGTTACAATTTTCGCTCCCGAGGGATAGTAAATAGATTGATAGGTAGATAGATAGATAGTTAGTTTCACTTCATTGCTGCATATGTGATTTAGATGCTTGTGAGTTCTAAGACGAGAGGTAAGAACCTGCGCATCACATTGTGACTAATCTCTGCATCCTTATCACATTGCATTGTTAAATAGACACTTGCATCTCATACTTTAAGTCAAAATACAAAAACATACACGGTGGACCGGGCCGCAACCGGTAAAGCCTTTATTTTGTTACTTGACCCACGGTAGTCGGACCACAAATCGGACGGATTCCCTACACCAAATAGTTACGGGCTAGTTGGGAACGTTGACAGGGGAGAATCCCTTGCTGTTGTTTCCTGCGAATTTCCAGGCCTCAACAGTTGTTTACTATGTTATTCTTATGGTTATACGTGGTTGTGTATGCGTAGTTGCTTGATTATATACTTTGTTCATTTCTCAATATCTTTACTTGTTAGTTATATGGTTCTAACTTAACTTTGTTTTTGGAACCTAAGTGAGCGAAGTGGCGAGACTAGCTCTCCCATATGACTAACTAAGAGGTAAAGTTTGAACTAAGGCGTTCTTAACTTGTTACGTGTAGGTGTACTATACCCGTGGCTAGTGACACCTATGTATTGTTATTATTGCTTTGTACATACCTGGTTTAGTGACAAGGTAAATACCACGATTATTTCTTTTAAGACCTCGAATGTTTATCTATGTGATGCTTAATGTTCATTATGATATAGTGATCCATTATTCATATTTTAACCTAGATGTATATCGTATTTATTTTATTAAAATAATAACATGACTTGTTATCTCCCTTGGCAGGTTTTGCAAACCCTTGTTAGAGATCATTTCTTGGTTTTATGTAAACAATGTTTACCATGGCAAAATTTATATGCCATGGTTCTAAGCTTAAGGCCTAAGGAGGGAGATAAGCCAAGGTTTAAGGGATTAGTGACTAATGTATACAATGCATGTAGTACATTATACCCTATATTAAACTTTGGGTTAGTGAAATCTATGACATGGTCTTCATGGTCACGTTGGGGTTTTAACACTATGCAATTGGGAAAAGGTGGCAACAATAATGTGTCAATTGAAAACTATGGAGATGTGGTTTTAGCATTTGATAGTCATTAGAGGAAATTTGGGGTCTAAAATGGGCCTTATAAGAAAACGTGCCAAAATAAGTTTTTGTGAGTTGGAATTCAAGAACCAATAGAATTTCAATAAAATAAGTCAACCATAATGGTTGAATTGACATATTTGTCATTAAAAAAAAACTACTTTTTTTTCGTATTTTCGACATATCTCATTGTGTTTTTACTCAAATTTCGATCGGGAGAGATTGTTGGATGCAGAATTTGATTTCGCATTCAACGAGTACCCACACTGCATACTTTTGACGGATCTCGCTACCCCAAACACAAGAAATACCTGAAAAAATGTGATGATGACATCATCATCACATTTTTTCAGGTATTTCTTGTGTTTGGGGTAGCGGGATCCGTCAAAAGTATGCACTGTGGGTACTCGTTGAATGCGGAATAAAATTCTGCATTGAACGAGCTCTCCTGATCGAAATTTGAGTAAAAACACAGGGAGATATGTCGAAAATACGAACACAAAAAGTAGTTTTTTTCTTTCTTCCTCCAAAATTAATCAATATTATTTTATTATTTTAACTATTATTTTATTATTTTCCTTAGGAGCCCCATTTTAGACCCCAAAATTCCTCTAATGGGAAACCAGGATAGTGCCATTAACGTGCCTTAGATTTCATGGTAGCCCAAGCTTAGGGCTTGGATCACGATGGACTTTTTCCATTTGTTGTGTTTCTAGTTGTTTCGTCATGGCTCTCTGCAGTGAGTGAAGATGACTTCGAAGGTATGGCTTCATTGTGGTTTTTATAGCATTGCGGTGTTTGTTCGTTTGCTTACGTTCCATACTCCTTATCCTTTGTTTCTTGGATTGTGGTTGCAGGTGACAGGGCGGTGAGGAGATGGGATTTGTATCATGACTGCAAGCAGTCATTTGGCATTACTATTATGGTAATCCTCCTAACGAGTCGATACTTGCCATCTCTTGGCTTTGAGACTCAGTTTTAACTTTTTGGGGTTTAGTCTTCTTGCGTTAGTTTATAAGGTTGCGTTTGGGGTTTGGGGGTTGTCTGTATCGTGACAGAGCTCTATTGGTACTCCCTAGAGTTGAGTTTTAGTGTTTGGTTTTTGTTTTCCCTCGGATCTATTTTTAATGATGTAATGGGATGTAAAAAATGACGAGGCTTCTAGCCATAAGGAGAAACATGAATTCCTTTACACAATCTATCCATAATTTGTAAATTTGGGGTTAATTTATGAAGTATACACAGTGGCAACACCATTCCCTGCAATGGTGCCACAGCCATTGGTTGACTGTGTAGCCTTTGATTCAATACTTATAATTTTGTGTATTCGATTCTATGTTGTATTGTTGTTATTTAAACTTTGGTTTTAAATGGCATTTTCCCTCGTGGTTAGACTATGTAAAATGACTTTCGTTATTAGATTAATTATGGTAATTAGTAATGTTGATAGTGTATGGCTTGGGCCATGCCATAGATGGCTTAGGTGCTTTCCATGGAAGCTGCGAAATCGCAGGCTATTTATTTTTACCTTATGGTTTTTATTTATTGCAATGTGGAAACAAAGAAGTCATGGGTGCAACAGTAGGTGGATTTCATTGTTGTGGTTGGATTTGTTGATAGTGCAAGATTGTTATTTAAATCAAGGATGATTTTAAGGAACCATACTTATTTAAAAGTATATAAATGTCGGTGAATCTCACCAATTCTTAAAATGCCCTGTATAAAATATTTGGCAATATTTTTCAAAAAATATTTTAATTTCCTAGGATTTTATATCATTTGTATAATATCTTGGCAATTTTTAAGGTGAAAAAATTTTACCCCATCAAAACTGTGTGAAACAGGGCTTCAAAAAATGCAAAATGGCGAATCCTTTTTTGGATAAAAACATGGGAAAATATCCCATGGGATAAATATCGCCCCTAAAATTATCCCTGATTTAAATGTACTACGTAATTTATTTATAAACCGTGGCTTATGTAAATGTTGCACATAACTTAATAAGGGTCTTATGACATCTCTGAAATGGTTATTGTTTTGATTATAGCATGTGTGTTTAGAGTTGGGGCCGAGGCTGAGCTTACAGCGTGGTTGCAAAGCGAGGGTCTCACGACCTTGTTGTAGCAAAAGGATTTTATTAATGTATCCTACATACACTTTGTGTATAGCATGGCATTGATTAAATGTATCACAATTCCACATGATTCGAATTATGGTCGTTGTTGATGCAATGAGTTGTAATTTATGGTTGGTTGCAATTTGGGGCTTACGTTCCCACACAATTCGATTCTTGCCCTCCCTTGTATTTACTTGTACAATGTAAAATTATGATGGTGTTTATAATTTAGTTCATATGTATTAATGTTTACTGTAGATCGTAGATTATTTAAACGAAAATGGGTGAGGTTGTCTACAGGATTTGTTTCTGCGACCTTAATGTAATTATATGTTTTTAATTGTTTATTTGGAATGAAGGCATGGTTATTTAAATGATTACTACTTATAAACAATACAGTGGGTTTTATTATAAATAGCACGATGTTTATGGTTTATGATTTGAGAAAACAGAGTGTCCCCAAGATTTGATCCTGTGACCTCGTTGTACTTATAGAGTTATTTATTTAATTATTATAATGTTACTTTGGTTAATTGTTATGCCATGACTGTGAGTTGATATTAGATGGGACTATTTGATTTATGGCATACAATTTGATTATGAGGATTTATAATATTAGGGCTCTTGATTTTATTTAGGAAAAAGGAACTTGATTTTTTAGACCAATGAATGCTCACAATATTTACTCTATTTATTTGCTTATGAGGATGTTATTTTAATGGAAATGATTTGTTAATTAGCATGTGTTTAAATATGCAGACCTGGAAAGGTCTTTGCTGGTTTTTATCTTGGATTTAATATGGAATGTTTATAAATTATGCATTAGATAAAATTATTGCATTGATAGATTAGATTTGTATTTCTATTTTATATATGTTAACATATATATTTTGAAGATAATAGATTATGTTACCTAGGTTGTAAGCTTATACTTATTTATAGAAAATCTTACTTCTCCACTAGTCTATTTAAATTTAAAACATGCCTCTGCTCACAAATGGAATATGTTAGTAGAGTTTAAAGGGCAAAAGAACAAATAGGTAATAGGTCTCAAATAAAACCTAGTTTGTACTTAACCGAGTTTCAACAATAAAATTAATACAGGAATTAAAAGTAGGGTGCAAAACCCTTGATAAATATTTATAAATGAATTAAAATTGTAGAAGTAAACTCATAAATACACCCTCGATAAATATTGGTATAGAAAATAACTTACATCCTAGGGTTATACTTTAAAAATGCAAACCCTAGCAGAATTTAAACAGAGAAGCAAACACATAGGGTTAGGAAGTGCAATGTAGTCATTTGCCTAACATAGCTAGCATTTTTTATAGAAGAAATGGAATAGAAATTCTAGGGCTTCATACCTGAAACTTGAAGCTCTTTTAATGGCTGAACCTATAGACTCAAATAACCAGCATTCACCATTCATATGTATACCTCTGTATTAAATGACCGAATCACTTGAGAATTACCACATTCCACCCAACCATGACCTAGAACCATTCTTGGTTTAAATTCAGATACCCCCGAAATGGACTCCAACATGCAAGTAGCTTAGACCTCCTAAGGTAGGGTTTCCTATCTCATATATCAGGTCTAGATCACTTCTTCTTTTTCCTTCCAAGAAAATGTTCTCCAAGAATTTACTTGAGAGAAAAACAGGCAGAAAGATGACTCCTCAAATGATATATCAAAACCCCAAGCCTTTCTTTGGATTAAGACTTTATAGATAGACTTTCTAGTCAAAGGGACAGTTAAATCAAGAAACCTTGGTCTCTTGATTTAACCATTTTTAATTAATTTGGGTAATTTTTAATACTTTAACTTAGGAACTTTCAACTAGTTCCTAGTTAGAATTTTGTAGGTGTTGTACTATTTATTATATTTAATTAATAAATAATAATGGATGGAGCTTTTCTTTATTTCTTTCATCATTAATATTATTAGTATATTTATTCTTTATACATGGCATGTATAAAATACATAATAATATAACATTTGTTAACATTTTTCTTTGGGCATCATATACCATGATCCCTAAATTTAATGACACTTCTTCATTAAGGTCAAATAGGTAGATGATTAAGTTTACTAGGCTAGGCAACTCTAAACATCCTTGCATATTGGATTCCCTCGTATAACATCGTAGTTCTTCAGTACTTGATGAGAATACAAAAATTCAAAATTTCATTTAGTCACTTATCTATAAGTCTAATGAGATCATTATTTTTCTCGAGTTGTTTTCACTCGAGAATTATTAAATTCTTTTCAGTAACCCCTCACGCTTACCAGAGCCCATACTCAAGTCTTTAACAAGGAGTTACAAACTTAGTGCAATTCAAGATTTTTTCACTCAACAATAATGCTAGGATGTACTTGTACAATACACATAGGGATACAATGGTCAAGGATCCAATGTTCGAGATATTATGCTCAACATCAACATGTAAGGCTCGAGGGCTTATGCCCAACACAACAGTAATTACTCATTATCTCCAGACCTCCTCGCTCAACACGAACATCTACTCAATCATGTGCTTTAGGGTCCATGCCCAACACAAACAATCATATATATATATATATCATCAACCATTGGATTATGCCCAATATATAAAAGAATCATCATGTTCATATGGAGTGGGGTATTCGACACAACATATCAAAATAAAACATCAAGATAACATCATAATCAATAGGGTCATGCCTATAAGTGTTAGGTCCAAAATTTGGGATATTACATCCCTCCCCGCTGAGAACCACACTATCCTTGGTGTTCTACGGACTTGAAATGACATCATGAAACAATGCGGGCTAAGCCTTTCTCATGGTGGCTTCATTCTCCCAAGTAGCATGATCAGCCTCAAACTGCTTCCATTTCACTTTCAACTGGACTATGGTGTGCTTCCGGAGCTACACCTCTCCCTTGTCCAGTATATGAAAAAGCTCAGGGGAAAAATCCCCTTCAATTTCCACTTGTAATAAGGACCAATCAATTACATGTTTAGTATCATAAACATATTTCTTTAACAAATATGCATGGAAAACATTATGGACTCTTAAGTGCGCGACTAACGCTAGCTCATATGCCACTGGCTCTTCCTTGGCCAGTATTTCAAAAGGTCCAAAAAATCTAGGTTCTAACTTACCACACCTACCCAAGCTCAATGACATTCGTTTTTATTTTACTTTCAAATAGACATGATCATCTATTTGAAAGTATTTATCTTTCCTTTTCTAATCCGCATAACATTTTTGGAAATCTTGTGCTTCTTTAAGGTTCACCTAGACCTTGGTAACCAACTGTTCCAAGTCCATTAATAAATCAAGCCCTAACATAAGCAAATCCACCGGGTTATCCCAAGTAACCGATGTTCTACACTTCCGTCCATAGAGTACCTCAAAGGGACTCATCTTGGCGGAAGTATGATAACCATTGTTATACGTAAACTTTGCGAGATGCAGGTAGTCTTCCCACTTGGTGGGATTGTTCATGACATACATCCTAAGCATGTCTTCAACAATCTAGTTTACTCTTTCTACCTGCCTGTTTGTCTACGGGTGATACACAGTGCTAACATTTAACTACGTCTCCAATCCATAGAATAAAGATCTCCAAACGTTTCCTGTAAACTTAACATCTCTATCTGAGATGATTTCCTTGGGTATCCCATGCAATCTAAATATCTCATTTAAGAATATATGATCAATGTTCACTGCCTTGATGGTTGACATCACAGGAATGAAGTGTGCTGCTTTCGACAACTTGTCAATGACTGCAAAAATAGAATCATTTTGCTTCTTACTTTTCGATAAACTGGTGATGAAATCCATACTAATGACCTCCCACTTCCATTCTGGAATAGGTAATGGCTGCAACAATCCCAAAGGATGCTAATGCTCAGCTTTGACTAGCTGATATTCGTGACATTTTGCGATAAGCACTGCAATGTCCACATTTAACTTAGGCCAGAAAAAGCGTCTCTTGATGTTGGATATCATGTTTTGATATCTTGGATGCCATGATTAGGGTGCACGATGAAATTTCATGAGGATGGTAGACTGAATGTCCCCTCCTTCTGGAACGTACAATCTATCCTTGTACCATAACAGCCGAGATTCATCTACCTTGTATTATTTTTCTTGTTTGAACAACCTGTCCTCTTGAACTTTCTTAAGTATTTCCACATAGAAGGGGTCAACTCTATTGGCTTCTCTAATCCTCTCATGCAAATATGCATCGGTTTGACTCAAAGTCACCTCATATATCATATGAGTTCGTTAGCTCAAAACATCGACAACCTTGTTCTCTTTGACCTTAATATGCTTTAGCTCAAAATCATACTCACTAAGGAAAGCCAACCACCTAGATTTCCTTGCATTCAGATCTGGTTGATTGAATAAATATTTCACACTCATATTTCCTGTCTTCACAATGAACTTCCTTCCCATGAGGTAGTGCCTCCACATCTTCAAAGCGTGGATGATAGCTGCTAACTCAAGATCATGCATGGGGTAATTTTGCTTATGCTTTTTTAGCTTTCACGATTCATAAGAGATCACATGATCATTCTGCAAGAGGACTCCTCCAAGTCCTTCCTTGCTTGCATATGTTGAAATAATGAAATCCTCATCGGGATCCACAATTCATAGTATCGGTGCGGTCATCAAAAGTTGCTTAAGATTTTGAAAGCATTCTTCACAGTTGGAAGACCATAATAACTTATATGATTTGTTTTGCAAAGTGGTCATGGGACAAACGATTCTTGAGAAGTTCTCAATGAACTTCCAATAACATCTGGCTAATCCTAAAAAGGACCTAATGTTTGTGACACTAGTATGGGTAGGACAATCCTTTATGGATATTATCTTTTTCGAGTCCACAACTATCCTCGTCTCGGATATAATGTGACCTAAGTACTGTATATGTGGTTTGTAAAAATCACATGTACTAAACTTAGTGTAAAGTTGTGTTCTCGTAACACTCGTAGTACTATGCGAAGGTGTTCTTTGTGTTTTTATTTATTCTTGGAATAAACTAGGATTTCATCTATAAATATCAAGACGAACTTATCCAAATACTTACTGAATATGTTCAGCATACACATAAATTTTGCGGGTGCATTGGTCAACCCGAATGACATCACTACAAACTCATAGTTCCCGTATCTTGTACAAAAGGAGGTTTTGTGAGTATCCTCATCGCAAATTCGTACCTAATTGTACCCGAATTGCACGTCAATCTTTTAAAATATTTTGCTCCTCCCACCTGATCGAACAAGTCATTGATCCTATGGAGTGGGTATTGGTTCTTGATATTCATTTTGTTCAACTGTTAGTAATCGATGCACATCTACATTGTGCCATCCTTCTTCTTTAGAGACAGTATCGATGCTCTCCAAAGGGACACACTGGGTCAGATATACATTTTTTCTATCAACTCCTGCAACTGGAGTTTGAGTTCCACCAACTCAGGTGCACTCATGCAGTAAGGGGTTTGGAAGTCGGAACTGATCATGGCGTTAGTTTGATGGAAAAGTGTAGTTCTTGTTTCATAGGTAATCTTGGGATTTCCTAGGGAAACACATCCTTGAATTTTTTAGGAATGGAAAAATCTTCTATGTGTTGTTCTCTTTCAGACTCTATGTCTTGGATGTTTACTGCAAACAACTTGCATCCTTTCTGAATGCATTTCTTTGCTTGTAAGGAAGATATTATTCTTGCGAAAACTTTCTTTAGAATGGCTTGAACCTTTGCATGGTTCCCTTGGCTATTTGTACACAAGATTCACTTGTGTAAGCAGTCAAAAATGACATGGTGTTGCTCCAGCCAGTCCATGCCGATAAGTATATCGTACGATCCTAAGGGTAGGATATTTAGGTTTACTTCCGTTGGAAAACCATTTAGGTTTATCTCACATTCTTTAACTATTTCTGAAACTTTTTTTTCGTACCTGTGGCTAACTGCACCAGCCAAGGTTTATCATGCTTTACTTCACCTAGTTTGTATTCATCAACAATTTTAGGTGAACATAACTCCAACAAGTACCAATATCAATAAGTATTGAAATAGAAGTGTTCAAGATCTTACCTTCTATCTGAACCATTGTAGCTTGATGATATACCCATCGGCCATCCAATGCTGCATAAATCCGCACTGTTCTTGCTATGTCCTCGACAGTTGGCTCTTTTTGTAAGTTGTGCAAGACCCCACTGGTCTTGTTCTTACAATCGCGGGCATAATGAGTCCCATTGTATTTCTAGCACTTGATTTGTATTGGGGTAGCATTGGATCCACTTGCTATTGGATTGTTAACATTAGGATCTGGTACATAATGCTTCATACCAAATTTACTGAAGTTCTTGTTTGCTTGAAAGCTGTTATTCTTCTTTCTATATGGCTGTGGGTTAAACCCAGGTTTGTGGTTATCAGAAAAGTTCTTAGACTTGTCTCTGTTTCAGTTCATGTTCTCTTGCCTTAGATGTCCATGCTCATAACAAACCCTAACTTTGTGCAGGGTGGTGTCAAAAGTTTTTGGCATGTGGAACTCAATGCTTTCCCAAAAATTGGGAGGAAGACATCCTAAAAACTACTAGATATTTACCTTTCCATCCTTAATGTATGGTACATAATGTAATAGATCTAGAAATTTGTTAATAAAAGCATCCATAGTCATGGATCCCATACGTAATTCATGAAACTCTTTCACCTTTTTTTCGAAGAACCTTTCTGACATATATTTCTCTGGGAAGATTTTTTTGAAGTTATCCCAGCGTATTTCTCTTAGCTCATGTTTCTTGGTGTGTTTTAAATCTCTCCACCACCTTTTTTCCTTACCATTCAATTTATAGATGCAAGTCAAGCCTTCATCTCACTTGAGTAGTTATGAACTTGGAAATATTTGCTCATACCCAGCAACCACTCTTCATCCTTCTTCCGAGTGCTTACCTCACCTTCATAGGTTGGGGCTCTTATTTTTCTAAACTCTCCCTGAAGAATGTTATTGCGTCTTTGTTTCTTTCTTCATGGAGAAAGAGAGTCATCACTAGAAGGACTCTGATGATCTCCTTTTAGTGCTTCAGGGGTATGTTCCTCTTTTTCTCTTCTCTCTTTTGGTAAGACTCTCTTTTGGAGTTGTTTGTGGACTAAGTAGGTTTACACTGTGGGCTTCCTCTTGTCATAATTCTTAGTAATGCTTCATTAATGACTTGTTGTTCTTTCCTTTCGTTCAGACTATCTTCTTTGAGACTTTGCAATTCTTCTTGAAGATTGTGTATAGTATTCAAAATATAAGAATTCAATTCCACCACCAGTTTTGCTTCTGGGGTGGGGGTGTTCATCTTTCCTTGCCAGCTGTTATCTTCTTCACTTTTCATATTTTGAACTATTTTGTAAATCTTTACTGTAATTGCAAAAAAAATTAATAACATACTTTATTTTCTTTTGCAGTAAATGCTTGGTGCGCCCATACGTCTCTTAGTATTGAAATTGTGCTCTGATACCACTTGTAATGTCCACAAAAATAAAAAATATTTCATTTTTAATAGGCTAGTAAAAACTGTCTAGGATGGACATTATTGAACTTTGCAGTATAAAACATACATTGAATGTACTACTAATTAGTCATAAGCTATTCTTACGTTCTGTCATCTTAATTTCAGTTCTTATTATTACTGTGTTTTACTTGAGATGTCATAATGTTGTTTACTACGTTGTTATTATGGTTATACTTGGATTTGTATGCGTAGTTTCTTGATTATATACATCGTTCATTTCTGCATACGTTTACTTGTTAGTTATATGGTTCTAACTTAACTTTGTTTTTGGAACCTAAGTGGGAGGAGTAGCGGGACTAGTTCTCCCATATGACTGACTCGGAGGTAAAGTTTCTACTTGTCCAACGAGATTACTTAGTTCATTTTGAAGTAAGGCACTCTTAACTTGTTAGATGCAGGTGTACTATACTCACAGCTACTAACACCTATGTATCGTTATTATTTCTTCGTACATACCCGGTTTAGTGACAAGGTAAATACCATGATTATTCCTTTTAAGACCTGGAATTTTTATTTATGCGACGCCTAATGTTGATTATGAGTTACTTATCCATTATTCATATTTTAACCTAGATGTATTTCATATTTATTTTATTAAAATATTAACATGACTTGTTATCTATCTTAGCAAGTTTTACAAACCCTTGTTAGATATCATTTCTTGGTTTTATGTAAAAATGTTTACCATAGCATAATTCATATGCCATGGTTCTAATATTGAGGCCTAAGGAGGGAGATAAGCCAAGTTTTAAAGGCCTAGTGCCTAAAATACACAATGCATGTCATACATTATACCCTATATTAAACTTTGGGTTAGTGAAATATATGACATGTTCTAAACATTCACATTGGGGTTTTAACACTATGCAATTGGAAAAAGGTGGCAATGATAACATGTCAATTGAAAACTATGGAGATGTGGGTTTAGCATTTGATAATGGACACTAAGATGGTTCCATTAATTCACCTTCGATTTCATGGCAGCTCAAGTTTAGGGCTTGGCTCACAATGGACTTTGGCCATTTGCTCTGTTTGCAGTTGTTTGGTCTCAGCTCTGTGCAATGGGTGAAGGTGAATTTGAAGGTATGGATTGATTGTGGTTTTTATAGCATTGTGGTGTTTGTTTCTTTGCTTAATTCAGTTCCATACTCCTCATCCTTCGTTGCTTGGGTTGTGATTGCAGGTGACAGGGCAGTGAGGAGATGGGATTCATATCATGACTGCAAGCCGTGGGTTGGCATTACCATTATGGTAATCCTTGGAATGAGTCGATACTCACCATATCTATCACATACCCCAATTTTGTAAAATTATGTAATTGGTTTTATTTTATTTCTAAGACATTATGTTAAACTTAATCCTAAGTAGGGATTGATGACTCAGCAGAGTCAACAGTTATGGAGTGTAATTGAGAATATTTTATTAATAATAAATAAATTATGGAGACAACAGCATGGGAGAGCTGTTAAAAGAGGTTACTGGTCAAACTGGTGGATGGAACTAAGTGGAAAGGCAAAAAGGACAAGTGGCAACATCCTCAAACACTTCCTAAGTTGCAAGTAGCAACTTCCCTATATTTGGGGTCATGATTCCCCAAGAAAGTGGAATGTGAGCAGGTGGCTCATTAAATGACAGTTAACCCAACTAAGACCTAGGCAATCTTTAAAAGTACTCAATGAAGAGAGCTAGGGATGCTCAGTTTTTATTTCCAGAAAGAATTCATTCAACTGAATGATATTCAGGAATTTCATTTGAGGAAAGAGGGAAAGACAGTAAGGAAGTGTTTTGAGTGAATGTTTGTAGTAACTTGATGCTAATTACAGCTATTTGAGCTGAGAGAACTAACTAATAGTTCTGAATTAATACTGAGTTGAAGACTAGTATTTGAATTGCTGCACCTAGTTCCAATCCAGGGAGACGAGAGCAAGCTCGGGGGTCCTGAGAAGTCGTTGTCTGAGCGCTCTCCAGGAATTGGTAGGGAGGAACGGCCTCCCATTGTTGTTGTTGTCCACATCATTAAACAGGTTCTTCATTCATTTCTTTATGTCTTTCTGAGTATAAATGGATGTATGTTATAATTATTTTTATGTCTGAGTAATCAATTAGTATATGTAAAATTAGTATCTTGGAATGTTAGTAGTAAAACTTGTTAGTAACACTGTGTTTTTCCACATCTGGAATCACCAGATAGTACTCTAGCACAGTATCTCAGTGTTAGAAGTAGTATACTTCTGAACTGAGTTTCCTAAATTATCTGCAGTATTTACAAGTGTTTTTACAAACTCATGAACCTTTTTCTTACAGTTTTACAAAACTAGTTTCAGTAGTGTATCTTATTTTCTGGAATATTAATTGTAAAATAAAAAAAATAGAATAAGTATGCTTGCAGTATAAGTTATAATTGTTTCTTCTATTTAAACAAATACATTACTGATAGAAGATTGTAAGTAATTATCAGTTAAGATGATACAATTACAGAATTTTTAGTAGTAGTCTATATTATAGCAGAGAATGCGTTTACCCAGAATTTCTGTACACTCATTTTGTTTTCAGCTTAGTTAAAGCATATTTTCGTAACTGTTATTTTTATTTCTAAAAACCTGATAAATAGATGCTATTTTATATTCAAGTGTTTATATTGTTATTATATAAAGTTTACTTAATTATTATATAAGTACTATAAAGAAATATTCAAATTTCAGAACCAAATAATAAGTAAATAACATTAAAACAATACTCATAGTAACATCAAAGAGTAGTATTGTATTTTAGTAATTACAATGTAACATGGTGCTATATAAGTAACATAATAACATACAAATAGAAATTTAGTTTATTAATATATAGAATGTAATTAATATAATATTTATGTACTAGTCTTTTAATATGTTTTATAAAGTAAATAAACGTTATTAAAGGACTTTAGTATTGATTAAAAGATCATAATAGATTTGTATTATAATAATGATTATTATAATATAAAAACAATAATTTTACAAACTGTAGAATAGGATTAAAAACCCTAAACTTATAATCCTTGGGATTATGTAATAAGTAAATCAAGATTTAGACAATTAATCTCTACAGCCGCATCTTATAAACAGTATTAAAAGCTTGCAAATTACCTAGATATTGTAGGTTCTAAACAAATAATAATGCTTAAATTAAATCAAAGGTATATATCTGAACCAGAAGCAAAGATACAAGCACAGAATGCTCGATCATGGAGCTTAAGCATTCTAAAACTAAGCAATAACATAATGAAACAAATGTCCCTATATTCTAAATTTTATTAAACAAAAATAACTAAAAACATTTACAGCTGGGCTATTAAAACAAAACACAGTAAGTATTATTTTGTCTTTTCATTACAGCAGTAAGTAATTGCAAGAAGAGAAACCAGTTTTCAAAATATAGTAGAACGGAGGGTAAAACCCTACTCATGACAAAGTAATCACATAAGAACTGAAGACTTTGTTCATTTAATAACCCATAGCGGTAAATGCGAGGCTTATGGACTGTAAAAACAAAAAGAAATGTAATATAGTAAAAAGTAAGGTTCGCGGCCTGTAAAAACATTTTTTACATAGTAGTAATGCAAAGGCCTTAGCCTGTAAAAATTATTTACAAAAACTCTACAATATTTAAAATCAAGTTTACATTCACGGCCGTAGCCGGAAGGCTCTTTACAGAGCAAGGGTTATACCCTTCACTTAAACATTAAAACTATCAGCTCAAAAACCACAAGAACTGAACGGCCGAAGTAGCAACCCTCGCTATTCTTAAAGGCAAGTATGTAAATACAGCCTCGGCCAAGATCTTTACATCTAATCATCGCAAGGGTTAACCCTGCCAAAAACTAATTCAATTAACCTACAACCATACGCTAGCAGAGAACCAAAGTAACCACTGAAGTGCACCCTTTCATCACAACCAGTAAGGAGGTATGCCACAGTTGGGACCAGGCTTACCAGTGGAGCTAGAAGCCGAAGAGTTGGGCGTTCCATTCTGCATTGAGGAGGAGGTCGATTCTGCCAATAAAAGAAACAACTATTGGTTAGAAACCCTACTATTGGTATAAGTTTCTTTAAAATCTGAATTACAAGTCATGAGTTTAGAACTGTAACTTACCAGCTTTGTTTGGAAATGAACAGCCTTTGAAAAAAAACCGAGTATCTAAGAGCCTAGTTAACAAACCCTTTCCTTTTCTACAAGAACGAGCTGGCAGTAAGCCAAGAACCTTCTCCCAAATGGAGATACAGCTGGTAAGGAATGAAAAGTCTCACATGCATGCGGTGACCGAGTAGTCACCAGAGCTCAACGAAGTAACCCTAAGTCCTTCAATGACTACAACGCTGCCATCAACCGAGCCACCAACTTCTACACAGAGCTGTAAGGAATGCAAATGAAGGAGAGCTAAAATCGAATAGCTTAAGGCAAGAAATCGACCGTAACGAACCACCAGGGTTTGTAGAGCTCAAGCCCGAAGGCAAGGGAAAGACTGAGGCAAGTAAAAGGGCGAGTCAACCTTTTAAAACATCTAGTGCATGGCGAGGAGACAGCCACGATAGCGTTAAAATAATTGCTAATGAGTGGGTCGATTTGTTAATGTCACAAAATCATTTGGATGGCCAACAAAATCATAGTATGAAAAATTCCATAAAAGGTCGTAACCTTGACCTTACCTGCATTATAATATACACGTTGTAATGTTAGTCTTTAATATATAAACATTGCAATGCAAACTATAAACTATAATATGTCTATGATATTGATAACCCTAATTTGATGTTATAGTATAGACCTTGCTTGAGGGTAGACCATTACATAAATACATAACAAAATGAACTTTGTGTTATAAAGGTTATAAGAATTTGGGTGTAGAGTTAAGTTAACATGGTTCATGAAATTTAATGCCTTTTTGGTCAAATAATCTAGTGTACTATCAAAACAAAAAGTCTGACATTTCTTTTAAATGTTAAGTATTGTCTATATGAGATAGTCTCTAAAGAGAGACCTTGAACAACATGAGAGTTGTTCTAGCTTCATAAACTATTTTTATATAAATGGTTAGGTCCTTTAATAATTCGAGGTACTATGTTTATTTATGTGTATTAAGCTTTATCCAAGTCCAAATAAAGGCGACATTAAGAATTTATAAGAACTTCTTATTAGTCTTAAGTTCTTGTAAAGAGACAACACACTTGTAACTATTACCCTATGCAAGGATTTACAAGAATTTATAGGTGATAGCTAGACAAGAAATTTATGCAAACTGCCATCATTATTCTTGATGTTCGTTCAATCTGGAAGTTCATAGTATTATGATTATGATGCTACCTGATTATTTCAGAGGCGCACATGGAATTTTAATCTATTCTTGATCATGAAAATAAAGATAGTTTCCATCACTCCAAACTCTTGAAATTTTACTAAGTAAAGACTTATAACTAGCAGGAAAATCCTGTAGCTGCTAGAGGTAAAGCATCTATGGACTTTACTTATTTCAATCTTTATAATTGTTATCTGCAGTCAAACACATCCTGAATTTGTATATTGGGCATAACATGTCAAACAGTAAAAAGGTAAAAATGAAATAGGATCAAATATGATAATCCATATTTAAGTTTTGAACTAGAAAAATAATAGTATGAGTACACTACAGTAAACTCATTAGATTCAGTATTCCATAAAGATATTTTAATGTTGCTAGTGTAAATGAAAATGGCTATCTATTTCTCTAGTATCTCTAAACTATCTATCTTTGAATTTTCTTCTTTATCAAAAGGAGTACAGCAAAAGCTTTACCTGTAGGAAGCTGAATAGTCTGGCTAACATGCATTATATCTATGTTTCCTTACTGAATGAATTTGGTAACAGCATATGATTTCTATTACTTTAAAAGATCTGTTAAGCAGCAATCCCAAAACTTTACCTGGGTATCTGTAAGAGAAAGAAAACTGTTGTGTTAGCTTAGTAGCTAAGTAAGCCCAGTCTAACATAGCATATCCCCTTGCTGTTGCAAATTGAAAACAATCAGAAAACTGACAAGAAACTCAGCTTGTATTCTAAACAAAAGTAAAGATCATTCAGTTACAAAATTAATACCATTAACTGATCAATATTTAATGATTGCATTAATGCGAATTTATGCTATTTATAAAAGTTTAAATTTTTTTGAAATTTTGGGGTTATGACATGTGGTATCAGAGCATGGTTCAAACACTAGGCGTTGATGTGGCTCAACTACTTTTCGCATAACAGTAAAATAATATGCTAATCTGTATTTTGTTTTATGTGAAAAGCAGAAAATTATTTTCTTTTCTGAATCTAACAGGAAGGTATGGAGAACTTAGGAGCATATGCAAAGGAGGAGTCTCCTAATACTGAAACTAGACAAGTGCCCATAGAACTTGAGATAGAGGAGGTAACTGTTCACTCCTCAGAACTGATGCAGACCATAAAAGGTCTAAAGACTGAATTAGAGTCAGTTAAAAGGGATAATGAACGAATTCTGAAAACTCAAGAGGAGTTAAATCAAATTCTGATAGAGAAATTTCAGACTGAAGGGAAAAATAGAAGATCTGAAATGGAAGAAGCTAGTCATCAAAAAGGTTCCAAAAAGATGAAATTAGCTAAATCTGATAGCAGTTCCTCATCTGAGAGCCTTAAGGAACAACAAAGCTATTATTCTACCAGTGATAGTAGCAAAGCAGAGGTGTATAAGAAAAAGAAAAAGTACAGACCTTACGAAGAGATTTCTAGGGAGTTCAAGAAAATAAAACCCCCAACTTTCAATGGAGAAATGGAAAAAGGAAAAGAGACAGAATCTTGGTTATTCGGGATGAGAAAATACTTTCATATTTATAATTATTCAAACCAGCTGAAGGCGAGAATGGCCATATATAACCTTTCAGGGAAGGTAGATATATGGTGGCAAGATTTGAAGAGGGTGAAAGGGATTAAAGAAAAAGAGGTCAACTGGAGTACATTCAAGAGGTACTTCAAGAAGAAGTTCCTATCTAAACAATACTATGAAGAAAGGGCCAAGGAGTTTTATGAGTTAAAGCTTGGGTCCATGACAATGAAAGACTTAAACAGCAAGTTTTTAAGTCTGTCGAAGTATGTTCCGTATTTAGTTGATGAGAAACCGAAGGTACAACGGTTTCTCAGCTGCCTACCATACCATATAAAAGATAGAATCGAATATGACAACCCCAAAACTCTGGAAGAAGCTATGCGAAAAGAAAATTTCTATTTTGAACAGAACAAAAAGAAAGAAGGAATAGCCAATTGGAAGGCTAAAAAGAATGGTAATCAGGCTGAATACAGGAAAAAGGAGTTTATACCTCAGAAAAATTTTAAGAACAGCAAGAACAGAAACCATTCTAATGGCAAGAACTTTCAAGGAAGCAATAATGGTGCTTCAAATAACTCCAACAATTTCAAGGGCAGCAAGGAGGTTTCAAACAATCATGGAAATTTTACTAAAAATTTCGAAAGGAAGGAACCTGTTAAATGTTGGGAGTGTAATGGCCCACATTATACGTTAGTTTGCCCAAACCGTAAGAAGTCAAACAACAATATTCATACAATACAAGATGAAATGACAGTTGGAGACTTTGTAAGGACTATGCCCCGGATCAATGCTGCATTGGAAAATCGACAAGCTGAGTACCAAACTTCCATGGTGGAAGTAGAAGGTATGGTTAACAAAACTTCTGTAACTATTTTGATAGATCCAGGTGCTAGCTTAAGTTTTATTTCACCTCAGATAGTAGAAAAGTGTCATCTGAATGTTGGAAAGTTTGATAACTCTTGGTTGGTTCAACTTGCCACACGGGAAAAAAGGAAGGTAAATTGTTATGTTAATAACTGTGTTTTAGACATGAATGGTTTTAAAACTGCTGTTCAATTAAATGTGCTACCACTTGGTTCTTATGACATACTTATAGGTATGGACTGGTTAGAACAACATAGGGTAGTGTTAAATTGTTTTGATAAAACGTTTACATGTGTAAATAATCATGAACAACCTGTAATAGTTAAAGGAATCCCTAGGAAGACTGTAGTTAGGCAGATTTCTGCCTTGCAGCTCAAAAGAGCAGTCAGGAAAGGATGCAAGGCCTATGCTGTAATTATTACAGATGAGGCAAATAATGTTGAAAAAGATAAAATAAAAATAGAGAATATTCATGTGTTAAAAGAATTTATTGATGTTTTTCTGGAGGAAATTCCAGGATTACCTTCTCGGAGGGAACTGGATTTCACAATAGAGCTGCTACCAGGTGCTGTACCTAGCTCGAAGGCTCTGTACCGAATGAATATTCTGGAACTTAACGAATTAAAAACATAGCTAAAGGAGTTAATCGATAAGAAATATATTAGACCTAGTGTTTCCCCTTGGGGAGCACCAGTAATATTTGTTAAAAATAAGGACGGGACTATGCGACTCTGCATAGATTACCGTTAGCTTAATAAAATGACAATTAAAAATCAGTATCCGTTGCCCCGCATAGACGATCTTTTTGATCAGCTGCGCGAAGCTACGGTATTCTCTAAGATAGACCTGAGATCAGGCTATCATCAGGTGAGAATAAAGGAAGAAGACATATTTAAGACAGCATTCAGGACGAGATATGGACATTACGAAGTTGTCGTGATGCCATTCAGGCTTACTAATTCCCCAGCCGTCTTTATGTGTCTAATGAACAACATAATGCATAAATACTTAGACAAGTTTGTTGTTGTATTCATCGACGACATCTTGATCTACTCTAAAAATGAAGAGGAACATAAGGAGCATTTACGGATAGTCTTACAAGAACTACGGGAGTAATAGCTCTATGCGAAGTTTAGTAAGTGTGATTTATTCAAGGATGAAATCCAATAATTAGGTCACATGGTGACTAAGGAAGGGATTTCAGTTGATCCTGAAAAAATCAAGGCAATTGAAGATTGGCCAGTACCTAAAGACGTAACAGATGTTAGGTCTTTCATGGGGATCACCGGTTATTACCGGAGATTCATAGAAGGTTTTTCTAAGATAGCCAACCCAATCACTTCTTTGCAAAAGAAAGGCAAGAAGTTCGATTGGAACGTAAAATGCGAAGAAAGCTTTAAGAAACTAAAAAATTTATTAACAACTGTGCCAATTTTAAGAATAGCGGATCCCAATAAGGATTTTGTGGTTTGCACAGATGCTTGTAATGATGGTCTAGGTGGAGTACTGACTCAGGATGGGCATGTCATTGCCTATGAGTCCAGGAAGCTAAAGATCCATGAAAAGAATTACACTACTTACGATTTAGAGCTGGCTGATGTTATTCATGCCTTAAAAATGTGGCGACACCACTTAATAGGCAGAAAGTTTACTTTAATGACTGATAATAAGGGTTTAAAATACCTTTTAGATCAGCCTAACTTAAATGCAAGGCACACCAAATGGCTAGCCTTCTTAAGCGAATACGATTTTGAAATTCAACATATAAAAGGGAAAGAAAATAAAGTAGCTGATGCTTTGAGCAGAAAAGCAAAATTGAATTTCACAATATCAATCAGTACTTATAATTCTGAATTAAACGAACAGCTAACTGAAAGTATAAAATTTGATGAAATTTATCAAAAGTTACAAGCTATAGCTAAGGAAGAACCCATAGAAAGTTTAACTAAAGGGTATAGTTTAAATAAAGATGGATTTTTACTGTTTAAGGACATACTGTATGTGCCAAATGTATCTAAAATTAAATTGCTGATTCTAGATGAAGTGCATAAAACCCCTTATTCAGGACATCCAGGCTATCAGAAAACTGTCACTATGTTGAGAAAAGATTATTTCTGGCCTAACATAAAATCTGAAACAGCTGAGTATATAGCTAGATGTTTGGACTGTCAACAAGTAAAGACAGAACATCAACATCCAGCTGGATTATTGCAGCCCTTGCCTATTCCTAGCTGGAAGTGGGAAATAATCAGTTTAGATTTTATCACTGGATTACCCAGAAATCAAAATCAGAATGATTCAATTATGGTGGTAGTGGATAAATTAAGTAAAGCAGCACATTTTATTGCTGTTAAAACCACTTTTAAGGCTGCAAATATAGCAGACATTTTCTTAAAACAGATTTTTCGACTACATGGTGTACCGAAAGTTATTATTCCAGTCAGGGATCCTAAATTCACTGGGAATTTTTGGAAATCCCTATTCAAAGGATTAAACACCACTTTGAATTTCAGCACCTCTTTCCATCTTCAGACGGATGGACAGACTGAAAGAGTTAACCAAGTGTTGGAAGATCTCTTAAGAATGTATGTTAAGGATCAGCCTGGTAAGTGGGAGGATTATTTGCATTTAGCAGAATTTGCATACAATAATAATTATCAAACATCAGCTAAGTTCAGCCCTTTTGAAATTTTGTATGGGCGAAAATGTAACACTCCAATCTCCTGGAATAATCCAGTAGATAGATTGGTGTTGGGCCCTGAATTATTAAAAGAAATGGAACAGATTGTAAAACAGGTGCAGGAGAACTTGAAAGTTGCCCAGGATCGGCAAAAGAGTCAAGCTGATCTGAAGAGAACTCCTAAAGAGTTCCAGGTGGGTGAGCATGTGTTCATCAAGGTAAGACCAAAGAAAAGCTCCCTAAGATTGGGGAGTTGTGCAAAATTAGCACCACGTTACTGTGGTCCGTTTGAAATTTTATCTAGAGTTGGTCAAGTTGCTTATCAGTTAGCGTTACCACCTAATTTAAAAGTGCACAATGTTTTTCATATTTTTGTTTTGAAAAAATATGTACATGATGCTACTCATGTGATTGACTGGAATGTTGTATAGGTAGAACCAGAAGGGGAAGTTCTTGTGGAACCGGATTGTATCCTCAAGAGGAGGGAGATTACTCTGCGGAACCGCACAATTGGACAGCTGAAGGTGCAATGGAAGCACCTTAGTCGTGAAGAAGCTACTTGGGAACTGGAAATCAAGATGCGGGAAGCATACCCGAATCTTTTCCAAGAGGTTCTTGAGGAAGAAGAATAAGTAACATCGAGGACGATGTTACATTTAAGGGGGTGTGTATGTCACATACCCCAATTTTGTAAAATTATGTAATTGGTTTTATTTTATTTCTGAGACATTATGTTAAACTTAATCCTAAGTAGGGATTGATGACTCAGCAGAGTCAACAGTTATGGAGTGTAATTGAGAATATTTTATTAATAATAAATAAATTATGGAGACAACAGCATGGGAGAGCTGTTAAAAGAGGTTACTGGTCAAACTGGTGGATGGAACTAGGTGGAAAGGCAAAAAGGACAAGTGGCAGCATCCTCAAACACTTCCTAAGTTGCAGGTAGCAACTTCCCTATATTTGGGGTCATGATTCCCCAAGAAAGTGGAATGTGAGCAAGTGGTTCATTAAATGACAGTTAACCCAACTAAGACCTAGGCAATCTTTAAAAGTACTCAATGAAGAGAGCTAAGGCTGCTCAGTTTTTATTTGCAGAAAGAATTCATTCAGCTGAATGATATTCAGGAATTTAATTTGAGGAAAGAGGGAAAGACAGTAAGGAAGTGTTTTGAGTGAATGTTTGCAGTAACTTGATGTTGATTACAGCTATTTGAGCTAAGAGAACTAACTAATAGTTCTGAGTTAATACTGAGTTGAAGACTGGTATTTGAATTGCTGCACCTAGTTCCAAGCCAGGGAGACCAGAGCAAGCTCGGGGGTCCTGAGAAGTCGCTGTCTGAGCGCTCTCCAGGAATTGGTAGGGAGGAACGGCCTCCCATTGCTGTTGTTGTCCACAACATTAAACAGGTTCTTCGTTCATTTCTTTATGTCTTTTTGAGTATAAATGGATGTATGTTATAATTATTTTTATGTCTGAGTAATCAATTAGTATCTGTAAAATTAGTATCTCGGAATGTTAGTAGTAAAACTTGTTAGTAACACTGTGTTTTTCCACATATGGAATCACCAGATAGTACTCTAGCACAGTATCTCAGTGTTAGAAGCAGTATACTTCTGAACTGAGTTTCCTAAATTATCTGCAGTATTTACAAGTGTTTTTACAAACTCATGAACCTTTTTCTTACAGTTTTACAAAACTAGTTTCAGTAGTGTATCTTATTTTCTGGAATATTAATTGTAAAATAAAAAAATAGAATAAGTATGCTTGCAGTATAAGTTATAATTGTTTCTTCTATTTAAACAAATACATTACTGATAGAAGATTATAAGTAATTATCAGTTAAGATGATACAATTACAGAATTTTTAGTAGTAGTCTGTATTATAGCAGAGAATGCATTTACCCAGAATTTCTGTACACTCATTTTGTTTTCAGCTCAGTTAAAGCATATTTTCGTAACTGTTATTTTTATTTCTAAAAAACCTGATAAATAGATGCTATTTTATATTCAAGTGTTTATATTGTTATTATATAAAGTTTTCTTAATTATTATATAAGTACTATAAAGAAATATTCAAATTTCAGAACCAAATAATAAGTAAATAACATTAAAACAATACTCATAGTAACATCAAAGAGTAGTATTGTATTTTAGTAATTACAATGTAACATGGTGTTATATAAGTAAGATAATAACATACAAATGGAAATTTAGTTTATTAATATATAGAATGTAATTAATATAATATTTTTGTACTAGTCTTTTAATATGTTTTATAAAGTAAATAAACGTTATTAAAGGACTTTAGTATTGATTAAAAGATCATAATAGATTTGTATTATAATAATGATTATTATAATATAAAAACAATAATTTTACAAACTGTAGAACAGGATTAAAAACCCTAAACTTATAATCCTTGCGATTATGTAATAAGTAAATCAAAATTTAAACAATTAATCTCTACAGCCGCATCTTATAAACAGTATTAAAAGCTTGCAAATTACCTAGATCTTGTAGGTTCTAAACAAATAATAATGCTTAAATTAAATCAAAGGTATATATCTGAACCAGAAGCAAAGATACAAGCACAGAATGGTCGATCATGGAGCTTAAGCATTCTAAAACTAAGCAATAACATAATGAAACAAATGTCCCTATATTCTAAATTTTATTAAACAAAAATAACTAAAAACATTTACAGCTAGGGTATTAAAACGAAACACAGTAAGCATTCTTTTGTCTTTTCATTACAACAGTAAGTAATTGCAAGAAGAGAAACCAGTTTTCAAAATATAGTAGAACGGAGGGTAAAATCCTACTCATGACAAAGTAATCACATAAGAACTGAAGACTTTGTTCATTTAATAACCCATAGCTGTAAATGCGAGGCTTATGGCCTGTAAAAACAAAAAGAAACGTAATACAATAAAAAGTAAGGCTCGCGGCCTATAAAAACATTTTTTATACAGTAGTAACGCAAAGGCCTTAGCCTGTAAAAATTGTTTACAAAAACTCTATAGTATTTAAAATCAAGTTTACATTCACGGCCGTAGCCGGAAGGCTGTTTACAGAGCAAGGGTTATGCCCTTAACTTAAACATTAAAACTAACAGCTCAAAAACCACAAGAACTGAACGGCCGAAGTAGCAACCCTGGCTATTCTTAAAGGCAAGTATGTAAATATAGCCTTGGCCAAGATCTTTACATCTAATCATCGCAAGGGTTAACCCTGCCAAAAACTAATTCAATTAACCTACAGCCATACGCTAGTAGAGAACCAAAGTAACCACTGAAGTGCACCCTTTCATCACTACCAGCAAGGAGGTATCCCACAGTTGGGACCAGGCTTACCAGTGGAGCTAGAAGCCAAAGAGTTGGGCGTTCCATTCTGCATTGAGGAGGAGGTCGAGTCTGCCAATAAAAGAAACAGCTATAGGATAGAAACCCTAGCATTGGTATAAGTTTCTTTAAAATGTGAATTACAAGTCGGGAGTTTAGAACTATAACTTTCCAGCTTTGTTTGGAAACGAACAGCCTTTGAAAAACAACCAAGTATCTAAGAGCCGAGTTAACAAACCCTTTCCTTTTCTACAAGAACGAGCTGGCAGTAAACCAAGAACCTTCTCCCAAATGGAGATACAGCTGGTAAGGAATGAAAAGTCTCACATGCATGCCATGACCGAGCAATCACCATAGCTCAACGAAGTAACCCTAAGTCCTTCAATGACTACAATGCTGCCATCAACCGAGCCACCAACTTCTACACAGAGCTGTAAGGAACGCAAATGAAGGAGAGCTAAAATGGAACAGCTTAAGGCAAGAAATCGATCGTAACAAACCACCAGGGTTTGCAGAGCTCAATCCCGAAGGCGAGGAAAAGACTGAGGCAAGTAAAAGGGCGAGTCAACCTTTTAAAACATCCAGTGCATGGCGATGAGACAACCACGACAGTGTTAAAATAATTGCTAATGAGTGGGTTGATTTGTTAATGTCACAAAATCATTTCGATGGCCAACAAAATCATAGTATGAAGAATTCCATAAAAGGTCGTAGCCTTGACCTTACCGGCATTATAATATACACGTTGTAATGTTAGTCTTTAATATATAAACATTGCAATGCAAACTATAAACTATAATATGTCTATGATATTGATAACCCTAATTTGATGTTATAGTATAGACCTCGCTTGAGGGTAGACCATTACATAAATACATAACAAAATGAACTTTGTGTTATAAAGGTTATAAGAATTTGGGTGTAGAGTTAAGTTAACATGGTTCATGAAATTTAATGCCTTTTTGGTCAAATACTCTAGTGTACTATCAAAACAAAAAGTCTGACATTTCTTTTAAATGTTAAGTATTGTTTATATGAGATAGTCTCTAAAGAGAGACCTTGAACAACATGAGAGTTGTTCTAGCTTCATAAACTATTTTTATATAAATGGTTAGGTCCTTTAATAATTCGAAGTACTATGTTTATTTATGTGTATTAGGCTTTATCAAATTCCAAATAAAGGCGGTATTAAGAATTTATAAGAACTTCTTATTAGTCTTAAGTTCTTGTAAAGAGACAGCACACTTGTAACTATTACCCTATGCAAGGATTTACAAGAATTTATAGGTGATAGCTAGACAAGAAATTTATGCAAACTGCCATCATTATTCTTGATGTTCGTTCAATCTGGAAGTTCATAGTATTATGATTATGATGCTACCTGATTATTTCAGAGGCGCACATGGAATTTTAATCTATTCTTGATCATGAAAATAAATATAGTTTCCATCACTCCAAACCCTTGAAATTTTACTAAGTAAAGACTTATAACTAGCAGGAAATCCTGTAGCTGCTAGAGGTAAAGCATCTATGGACTTTACTTATTTCAATCTTTATAATTGTTATCTGCAGTCAAACACATCCTAAATTTGTATATTGGGCATAACATGTCAAACAGTAAAAAGGTAAAAATGAAATAGGATCAAATATGATAATCCAGATTTAAGTTTTGAACTAGAAAAATAATAGTATGAGTACACTACAGTAAACTCATTAGATTTAGTATTCCATAAAGATATTTTAATGTTGCTAGTGTAAATGAAAATGGCTATCTATTTCTCTAGTATCTCTAAACTATCTATCTTTGAATTTTCTTCTTTCTCAAAAGGAGTACAGGGAAAGCTTTACCTGTAGGAAGTTGAATAGTCTGGCTAACATGCATTATATCTATGTTTCCTTACTGAATGAATTTGGTAACATCATGTGATTTCTATTACTTTAAAAGATCTGTTAAGCAGCAATCCCAAAACTTTACGTGGGTATTTGTAAGAGAAAGAAAACTGTTGTGTTAGCTTAGTAGCTAAGTAAGCCCAGTCTAACATAGCATATCCCCTTGCTGTTGCAAACAGAAAACAATCAGAAAAATGACAAGAAACTCAGCTTGTATTCTAAACAAAAGTAAAGATCATTCAGTTACAAAATTAATAGCATTAACTAATCAATATTTAATGATTGCATTAATGTGAATTTATGCTATTTATAAAAGTTTAAATTTTTTTGAAATTTTGGGGTTATGACAATATCTTGGTTTTGAGATTGGGTTTTAACTTGCCATGGTTTAGTCTGCTTGCAATGGTTTCTATGGTTGTGTTTTGGTTTTGGGGGTTGTGTATATCATGACAGAGCTCTGTTGGTACTCCCCAGCATTGAGCTTTAGTGTTTGGTTTTTGTTCGCCCTCGTGTCTGTTTTTAATGATGTAATGGGATGTAAAATTCGATGAGGCTTCTATCCATAAGGCATTAGAGGAAACTTGAGGTGTAAAATGGGCCTCCTAAGGAAAATAAGAAACTAATAGTTAAAATTTAATAAAATAATAGTTATTAATTTTGGAGGCAGAATGAAAAAAACTACTTTTTGTGTTCGTATTACTAACATATCTCCCTGTTTTTTTACTCAAATTATGAGTGGGAGAGCTTGTTGGATGCGAAATTTAATTCCGTATCCAATGAGTACCCACAACTCATACTTTTGACGGACCTCCCTACCCCAAAAAGAAGAAATACGTTAAAAAATGTGATGATGACATCATTATCATGTTTTTCAGGTATTTATTGTTTTTGGGGTAGTGGGGTCTGTCAAAAGTATGCGTTGTGGGTACTCATTGGATGTGAAATTAAATTATGCATGCAACAAGCGCTCCCACTCATAATTTGAGTAGAAATACAGGGAGATATGTCCAAAATACGAACAAAAAAAGTAGTGTTCTTTTATGACAAATATGTCAATTCAACCATTATAGTTGACTCATTTTATCGAAATTCTATTGGTTCTTGAAATCCAACTCACAAAACTTATTGTTGATGCGCTGTCTTATAAGGCCCATTTTAGACACCAAATTTCCTCCAATGGTGAAACTTGAATTCCTTTACAATATTTGCATGTAATTTGTAAATTTGGGGTTAATTTATGAAGTATAGATAGTGGCAACAACATTACTTGCAATGGCGCCATGACCATTGGTTGACTATGTAGAGTTGATTTAAGACTTATAATTTTTTGTATTCGATTTTATACTATGTTGTTGTTATTTAAAATTGGTTTTTATATGGTGTTTTCCCTCGTGGTTAGACTGTGTAAAATGACTTTCATTATTAGCTTAGTTATGGTAATTAGTAATGTCAACAACGTATGGCTTGGGAGATGTTGTAGATGGCTTAGGCGCTTGCCATGGAAGCTGCGAAATCGTAGACTGTTTATTTTTAACTTATGTTTTTTATTTAGTTCATTGTGGAAACAAAGAAGAAGTGGGTGCAATGATGGGTGGCTTTTGTTGCTCTAGGTGGATTTGTTAACTATACAAAATTGTTATTTAAATGTACTATGTAATTTATTTGTAAACTGTGGCTTATGTAAATGCTGCCGATAACTTAGTAGGGGTATTATGACCTCTGTGAAATGGTTATTTTTTTATTATAGCGTGTGTGTTTAGAGTTGGGGTTGAGGCCAAGCTTACAACATGGTTGCAAAGAGAGGGCATCATGACCTTGCTGTAGTGAAAGTATTTTATTAATGTAGACCGCATACACTCTATGTATAGCGTGGCCTTGATTAAATGTAGAACGACTCCACAAGATTCAAATCCTTGTCGTTGTTGATGCAATGAGTTGTAATTTTTGGGTTGTTCTGATTTGGGGCTTAGGTTCTCATGGGATTTGATTCCTGCCCTCTCTTGTATTTACTTGGACTGTGTAAAATTATGATGGGGTTTATGATTTAGTTCCTGTGTATTAATGTTTACTGTAGATCATAGATTATGTAAATGAAAATGGTCGAGGTTGTCTATAGGATTTGTTCTTGTGACCTTAATGTAATTATATGTTTTTAATTGTTTATTCAGAATGAATGAATGGTTATTTAAATGATTACTACGTATAAATAATACAGTTGATTTTATTATAAAGAGCATGGTTTTTATGGTTTACGAATTAGGAAAACATAGTGTCCCGAGGATTTGATCCTGCGACCTCATTGTACTTACAAAGTTCTTCATTTAACTAATATAATGTTACTTTGGTTAATTGTTATGTGATGGCTGTGAGTTGATATTAGATGAGAATATTTGATTTATGGCATATGATTTGATTATGAGGATTTATTATATTAGGGCTGTGGATTTTATTTAGGAAAAGGAACTTGATTTTTTAGACCAATGAATGGTCACGATATTTACTCTGTTTATTTGCTTCTGAGGATGTTATTTTAATGGAAATGATTTAGTAATTAGCATGTGTTTAAATATGCAAAACTGAAAAGGTCTTTGCTAGTTTTTATCTTGGATTTAATATCGAATGTTTATAAATTGTGCATTATATATAATTATTGAATTGGTAGATTATATTTGGATTTCTATTTTATATATGTGGACATATATATTTTGAAGATAATAGATTAGCTTAACTAGGTTGTAAGCTTATACTTATATATATAAAATCTTACTTCTTTACTAGTCTATTTAAATTGGAAACATGACTCTATTGACAAATGGAATATTTCAATACAGTATAAAGGCCAAAAGCACAGATAGGTAATAGGTGTGAAATAAAACCTAGGTTGTACTTAACCATGTTTCAACAGTAAAAATAATATAGGAATTAAAACTAGGGTGGAAAACCGTTGATAAACATTTATAAATGAATTAAAATTGCAGAAGTAAACTAATGGATACACTGTGAATAAATATTGGTATATAAAATAACTTACATCCTAGGGATATAATTTAAAAATGCAAACCCTAGCAGGATTTAAACAGAGAAGCAAACACATAGGGTTAGGAAGTGCAATGTAATCATTTTCCTAACATAGCCAACATTTATTATAGAAGAAATGGGATAGGAAGTCTAGAAATTCATACGTGTAACTTGAATCTCTTTTAATGGTTGGACTTACACACTAAAATAGGCATCCTTAACCATTCATAGGAAAATCTAACCCAAGTATTAGATGACCGAATCACTTTAAAACTACCACATTCCACCCAACCATGACCCAGAACCATTCCTGGTTTAAATCCGGATCCCTCCGAGCTAGTCTGTAACATGCAACTAGCTTAGAGCTCCGAAGGTAGGGATTCTTATCTCGTATATCACATCTCGATTAGTTCTCTTTTTTCCTTCCATGAAAATGTTCTCCAATAATTTACTTGAGAGAAAAACATGGATAAAAATGACTCCTGAAATGATAGATCAGAACCCCAATCCTTTCCTTGGCTTGAGACTTTATAGAAAGACTTTTCATTCAAAGGGATAGTTAAATCAAGAAACCTTGGTTTCTTGATTTAACCATTTTTTAAATTAATTTGGGTAAATTTTAATACTTTATTGTAGGAGCTTTCCACTAACTCCTAATTAAACTTTTGTAGGTATTGTACTATTTACTATCTTTAACTAATAAATAATAATGGATGGAGTTTTTCTTTCTTTCTTTCATCATTAATATTATTACTATATTTATTCTTTATACATGCCATGTATAAAATACATAATAATATAACATTTGTTAAGATTTGTCTTGGGGCATCATATACCATGATCCCTACACTTAATCACACTTCTTTATTAAGGTCAAATAGGTAGATGGTTAGTCCTACTAGGCTAGGCATATCTAAACATCCTTCCATGTTGTATTCCCTTGTATAACATATTAGTTCGTCAATACTTGATGAGAATACAAAAATTCTAAATTTCATTTAATTACTTATAAATAAGTGCGATGAGATCAATATTTTTCTCAAGTCGTTTTCACTGGGGAATTATTAAATTCTTTTTAGTAACCCCTAGCGCTTACCAGAGCCAATATTCAATGCCTTAACAGGGAGTTACAAACTCAGTGCAATTTGACAGCTCTTCATTCAACACTAATGCTAGGATGTACTTGTACGATACACCCAGGGATACAATGGCCAAGGATCCGATGTTCTAGAGCTGATGCTCAACATCAACATGGAAGGTTCCATAGCTTATGCTCAACACTTCTAATCTTATTTTTTTTCATGTGTTCCAGAGCTTCATGCTTAACACAAATATAAATACTCATGTGTTCCAAAGCCCTGTGCTCAACACCATAGAAATTACTTATGTGCTCCAGAGCTCCTCAATCAACACAAACATCTCATCAATCATGTGCTTCAGGGTCCACACCCTACACAAACAATCATATATATATCATCAACAATTGTGTTACACCCAATATATAAAACAAATGATCATGTTCATATGCAGTGGGGTCTTCGACCCAATATATCAAAATAAAACATCAAGATAACATCATAATCAATAGGATCATGCCTATAAGTGTTAGGTCCATATTTCAGGATATTACATATGGGTTGTGAATATATGTTGATGTATAAAGAAATAATTGTGAAATTTCTAATTATCTATGTTTTTTACTTCTCTCATTTTATAATTAATGGAACCTCAAAAATACTTTATATTAAATTTATGATTTGGTACTTGCAGTACACAAAGTATGAAGTGGAGCCAACATAAGGGTTCTTGGGAGAAGTCATAATATTTTGTTATGAAATAATGTGTATCATTGGGGATTCAATTCTTTCTATAGTACATATTTTTTGAATCTACATGTATATTACCTATTTTATTTTTTATTATACCCACCCATATAGATACACTCATTACACTTTATTTTTATGTTTGTAGATGGAATATAAAGAAAAGGAAACCAATCGAGGCAATCAACAAAAAATTCATCGAAATATCCATAGTCATACAAGTGTCTTGAGCACTGCAACAAAGATAGATTATCAATATATTTGGATGTAAATGCAAGTTGTTGTATATTTTGCAATTATTGTATGACAAAATTTTACATGTTGTATGGTGTACTAAACATAGTGCCCCAATTAAAAAACAAATGATTACCAAAAAGTGTAGGATTTATAATTATGTTGGCATTCTAATAATTATTGTGTTTATTTTATCCCATTTAGTATGAAAAAGGGACTCTTATATATATAATAAAATAAAGTTTCTTATTCTATTTCATTCTCCAATGTCATCAAATGTTACATCATTAATTAAATATATAAATCATTAAATATTACGATAGATACAAATTTTATGATATAACAAACTAATCCAAACATCAAATCCAAATCCAATAATTAAAATTAAAATGATATAAATGGTATTATAAAAATTATTTCAATTTCTAATGAAGAATGAAATTAAAAAAAAATAAAAATTATAGAAAATTATCACCAATGCTTTCGATCATTTTAATCACATTGGTGTGTTTGGTACAATGTAGGATAGATGCGCTTAAAACAACAGAGTTCGTGCAACACAATACTCCTTGCATGAGATATTTTTTTATTATTACTTCTTTGTGTGTAATTGTATCAGATCTACATAGTTAAAATTTTAAAATGTTGTTAGTGTCAACACCACAATCAACTTTACCAATTTGTTTTCCTTCTCTTATCGCACCCCCACTAGTTCTATCTAATAATTAGTAACCGCAAGTACTTTATAATATTTCATAATCATTAGTGCTACATTTAGTATATGCACTCATGCATAGATTTTTAAAGCATTGGTTCTATTTAAAATTTTGAGGATGCGATATGTATTATCAAGCACATGTGCATATATTTCTCCCAAGTTTTGGTGCGCAGTGGTGCATATATCACTTTTAAAAGTAGTAGTGCATTATGTGTGGGCTAGCACACGTGAAAAAAAAAACCTCTACTAAATCCTCCTAACACAATCTGTTTTTAAGTTATAATAAATTTGAGTAAAAACCTTTGTTATAACAGCTAGTACCATTAGCGAAGGTTGTAGCAAACGTTTTTTTTGATAATTGCGACCAATATTGTAACACTAAAATCCTTCACTACATGGAATTTTCATTGTAGTGACACCACCCATGAGGATTGACATGTTGCATTAAATATCAACGAGTTGTATTTCTAGTTTTGTAAATAATTGCTCATAATCATATGTTTCTTGTTTAATAGAGTGGTCCTTTATGGTTAGGGTTTGAAGATGTTTTTTCTCACCAACTAATCTTGTGATTACTCAAAAAATACAAAAGGAAGTTTCTCTAATACCAATATGATTTGTAAATTGTCGTGGATATTCTGCGAGATCACTTCATCGCAATGGATCTTACCACTAGTTTCTTTAATTAGTTTATTTTTATAACTATAATTGAAATGATTGAAGAAGAAATACACGATCCATACACATTCGACACATAACTTATCCTTGGAAAATATCCTATGGGAAAAACCCATCTCGAATATGGAATATGCCTTGCTTTTTTTTATATGTAGAATGCAAATACAAAGGAAACTTGTACTCGTTATGGAGCTACCTTAGAAATTGTGGTTCAAAAGGATTCTACAAAACCTACCATACCTTTTGTTATGCTTCACATCCACCCATTATTGTTTCTCAACTATGAAACAATACAATAGAAAAATGGAACCACTTATTTTCCTCATAGCCCGATATTTGCATAGCCGTAGAGCCATTTAAGGTTAATTTTAGGGATTTTCCATGCCTTAATTCTTGTTTAGGGGTACGGTTTTGACATTATATAATATTACTGAATGTCGAAACGTCCTAGATCAACTTGTGCAATAAATAAGAGATGATATGGAATCAACTTGGAACTATGGCGATCAACTAGATTGTTCAACTTGCAAGAGGCATAACCTATTCCTACGAATTCCATTTGAGTTGACATTTAGACCATTTGAAAGGATTATGAGTGTGAAATTGTGTAATGTCCCATAGTGTAAGTGCTAGGTTTATTTTCCTGAAAAAATCGATGTAGACCATCAAATAGGCATCTAAATGTTAGAGACCCCAATTCTACAAAATGATATCTTCTTATAAAATGGGACCTTTAAACCAATTTACCAAATATTCCAAACCCAAAAGCCCCAAATAGGAGAAAAATTATATATTGATCCATTTCATATCATTGCAACATCATCTCTCCCTTATCATAGTTGTCATCCACAAGTAATGATCATGGTCAATTGTAAACTTCAAATCATTATCAATTTGATCTATTATAGCCTATTAAATCTTTATCAATCATAACGAGTTCCAACCACTTATACTATGAAACGAGAACTCGATATAGTTATCGTTTTTCTCTCTCCTAATTTTAGTAGTTATTATTACATCTGTTTCAAAAGGGGTTGATACGAGTATCAAACAATTTCATTTTGAGCCATTTTTGGGGGTCTTTGGATAATCTTTTTCATAAAGTATTTTTAATTTTTATTTTCAAGTGTGATTTTTAGAGATTTAACAAAATAACATACATTTAGAAGCAAGTTATAATGAAAAACATATACATTTTGCAATTTTTTCATTAAACTAAGACATTTTTATGGACAAAATAAGACATTTTTATTGACAAATTTGTAAAAAATTCTAGAAAATAAAAATATTGAAAACTATTTTAAATGGATTTTGAGAGATTTTTTGTATAAAAATGATACTATTTTATATTATTTTCCAAAAAATGACTCTTCACATAAATTGAAGAAAAAATAAACCATATATTCATAAATAACATATTAAAAACATTATATATAGAAATTTTATTTCTAAACTAAAGTCAAAAAGTAATGTAAACAATACAAATAAAAAAACATTTTATTATTATTATTATTATTATTATTATTTTATATATTAAAAGTTTATGTATTTTTGTTTAGATTATAATATGATGTATTAGAATAAAGCATAGTAAATTCCATATGAAGTCAAATGGATATAGCTTGGGTGGTTGGGAGGAATGAATGTTTCCCTCCCCACCCAGGTTCTACTCTTGTAAGTGACATGATGCTCTTGTGGAGCCCTTTGTAATAAATGTTGTGAATGATGAGCTGACCATACCTTGATTCGGTTTGAATATCAGGTATTGGAATTTTTTGTGGAGTAGACCTCTAACAAATGGTGAACCACATTTGACTTAAGCCCCAAGGGTTAGCTCAATTGGTAAGACGTGCGCACACTTTCTCGCTTCGGGGGGAGGTCACGGGCTCAAGCCTTCAGTCCTCTGGGGTTAGGCCTTCTGCTAGGATGGCCGACGGTTTACCATCTCTACCATCCTCCAATGTGGAAAAGTATTGCTGGGTTTCCCGTGGATCTTTCCATGTGAAAAAAGTAAATTCCATATGAAATGTTTCATCTTTTAATATTATTATTTTATATCTATCCATAATACCATTTTAAATAGTTGCAAAATTGCATCACTTCATTTTATTTTAATATATTTCTTGCTTATATTATTTTTATACATCTCATCATTTTCAATAATTTTGTTTATTAACATTTTTTCATTTTTTCATCATTTTCAATAATTTTGTTTATTAACATTTATTTATTTTTTTATCATTAAAATATAATGTACAATATCTCCATAGTTATAACTAGTTTGTACATTATTTGATTTGTATATGATTTAAATACAAGTGTTTATCTCTTGATAAGATTACATTTGCCTAAAGATAAAATTCATAAAGGTAATTTTTTTTTTATTTAAATTTTTTTCTTATCAAGTTGATATCATTTACTTTCTTTATATCCATTAATATAATCCAAGTATGATAACTCTCTTTTAAAATTCATATTTATCAAGAGAATACATGAAATATCATTGTTATTTGTATAACCATTAATTAATGTGTAAATAATGGATGCAAATAAAAGTGAAACATGGTTAATATTTGAACTTTTTTTTCTTTTGCATGAAGTTTAAACGTGGAAGAAATTGGGAGAAAAATGATATTTCTAAGATCAAAAGCCCTAGGACCACAATTTTGATAGTAAAAATGATGCAGGCAATTATCAAATTGTGTAAGATGAATTACTTGCTATTTGTGGAAGATACGACTAGATCTGAAGGAGTAAAGATTTTTATTCATATTTTACAACACAGCGCATCCACTCAAGGAACATGATGTGGAGGTCGATTTCCATCTAAGAAGATTATTCTGTTTGTACCTCCTGTTCTTTCCGTAATTGTATTTCTATATGATAGGGATTGACGGTGTTTCCTGTGATGTATGGGTCATGAGTATTTTAACGGTGGAGGAGGGGGTGGATTCAAAGTCCGCTCAATCCAGCTAGAAGCAATAGAAGATTCATTCAGTTATCAATCCTTTCCCTTGGAAGAGCAAGATCTCCGAAGCTTTTCAAATCCCACAAAACAAGATCTTCCTTCCTCTGGTGGACCGCGCATGCCCTACATAAATGAAAGGGAAGAGAGGCTGGTCATACACACCCAATGAATGGCAAAGAATCATACCTCTTATACTCTAAAGTGGGACAAAATACAATGCTGACCCACTTAACAGGGACAATAACTAGAAGCATTTTTGCATGAGTAGCCAACATGTTATCGAATAAGTAAAAACAATAGTAGGCAAGGTCAATAGAGTAAATGTTATCATATAAGAGGGAAGCATGTGATCAGATAAAAAATACGAACATATTTAGCCTACTTTTTTTTATGCTTTATTATTCTTTCAAAATATCTTGGCTTGCTTGGGGTTTAATAAACCACCCAATGTCTGAACTATTTCTTGATTAGTCATTGATTAGTCCTGCCTTTCGGCTGTGTAATATCCTGAATTTTTTACCTCACACTTATGGGCATAAGTCCCATTGCATGTAATGTTGCTTTGATGTTTTATTTTGTATATTAGGAATAAGACTCCACTGCACAAAAGAATGATGATTTGTTCAATATATTCGGCGTAAGCCAAATGCATGTGTTTTATGTAAATGATTTTATGTGTTGGGCATTGTCCCTAAAGCACATAATAGATGAGATATTTGTGTTGAGCGTGAGCTCTGAGACACATAAATATTTGATGTTTGTGTTGAACAAGAAGCTCTAGAGCACACGAGTATCTGATGTTTGTGTTGAGAAAGAATCTCTAGATCACATTAGTTGTGAAACCTTTGTGTTGAGCATGAAGCTCAGAAGCACATGAAAATATAAGAATTGGAAGTGTTGGGCATAATCCGTGGAACATTCCAAGTTGATGTTGAGCTTAAGATCTGGAACATTAGATCCTTATCCATTATATCCCTAGGTATATCCTACAAATACATCCTAGCATTAGTGTTGAGCAAGGAGCTATGGAATTGCACTAAGTTGTAACTCTTTGTTTTTAGTGTTGAGTATGGGCTCTGAATAAACGCTAAGAGTTACTGAAAAATTAATATTTTGAGTGAAAATATCTATAATTAAACATCTATCTCATCTTACTTAGCTTTAAGTGATTAAATGAAATTTTGATTTTCTATATCTCATCAAGTACTGAAGAGCTATCATGTTATATGAGGTAATCCAACATGCAAGGAGGTTTAGATTTTCCTAGCCTAGTTGACCTAACACATAAGCTAAAAGAAATAGTATCATGTAATTCAGGATCACTCTATATGATACCCAAAGTAAAAATGTAAACAATGATATATGTGTATATATAGTTTCAATATAATGTAAATAAAAAAGTAAGCATATGTATTAATAATAGTAACTATAAATAATAATGAAAGGATCTATGTATTATTATTCATTTCTAATATTAATTAAATATTTAAATACCCAAAAGTGTCAAAATAAGAACTAGTTAAAGAGTTCCTAAGTTAAAATAAATAAATATTAAATTCACATAAATTAAGTAAAAATAAGAAAAAATGATTCTTGATTTAACTACTCATTTTTCTAAAGATTGTTTAAAAAAACTCAATCCAAAGAGAGGCTGGGGGATCTTTGGACTTTTCCATCTATGTTACCTAATTATTATTCTCAAGAGAGTTATTGGAGATCATTTTTTCCAAGAGGAAAAGCCAACTGGTATAGAATCTGTTATCCCATATAATGAAGCCTTACCTTAGGAGTTCTAAGTTACTTACATGTTGGAACCAGCTTGGAGGGATCCAGATTGAAACCAGAAATGATTTCGGGTCATGGTTCGGTGGAACGTGGTAGTTCCCAAGTTATTCAGTTAACTGAAGAGAGGTCATAACTATCTATATCCTTGTTAATGTTGTGTTCTTGAGTGTCCAGCTTTTCAATCATTAAAATAGCTTCAAATTGCATGTAAGAGGTTTCTTTTTTTTGTTATAGTTCATATAGATTTCTTATTAAATAAAGGGTTTATAAGCTAGAAGAAAAATATGTATATTATATGATTTATGTAGTTAGGATTATTTTTCTTACATAGCCTTAGAGAGAAGCTAGGTTTATTTTGTTTACCAACTTTAAAACCATATTTTATGAAGTAGAGATTATGTTACAGGGTGTCTCGTTTACTTAATCATGATTACCTTGTTAGAAAAATATAGGTTATATTTCCTAGTATTGTTTTAGAGTGTCACATATGCTTTTATTATATTTCAAAACCGTAGAAAAAATATGGTCTCTATTCTTTTAGTATAACTCTTGTTATCATTCATATCTTAAATTGAGTCTTCTTTGTAATGGTTTAATTTTCCAACAGAGTCTACATTATGTAAGATAGCTAGACTCCTTGTTATTATTCAAACTTATATGCAAAAGTAAAAGAGAGTTCACTTAAAAATAGTCAAAATTTATAAAACTAAATCATTTACTTAAAATTCCTTCTTAAAAACAAAATTATAAAAAATGCTTTACAACTATCAAACTAAATACTAAATCTTTGTTAAAATCAAGTATATAAAAAACACCGACTTCAGCATAATTAAATACCATATCTATGCTAAAACATAAACAATTATAATTCTTAATAAAACCAATATAAATTCTATTATAAAACCTCTACACAAGAGTCATCTATCGAAACCTATTAATGTTTGCTCATAGGAAAAAGTAACATTACAATTATCTCAACTATTATAAACTAAAACCAAGAATGAAATATATATATCATATCAACCAATCGCACCGAGGATTGGATCCTATGGAAGGAAAACTAAAAAATACCAACATAATGCACTTAAACAAAACTTAGATCGAATCATGTAGGCATTGTTTCCAAAGTAAAAACATAACAGTTCATTAAACACTAGTCCAGGCATTAGGACATCCCAGAATAGAATATTGTAGGCTTATAATATTAAAAATTATACCAAATCTATTGGATGTCTAGGATTGAATCCTATAGATATCACTGATAAATATAAGACATTATAAATGCTGTAAATTCATATAGTAAGGGCTCGCATTACAGGCTTCCCACAAAAGTGTCAACATAAACCTATAGTTTAAACCAAATATGAGATACACTAGAATAACCAAATACATAGATATATAAATCAAACACTATATTCATTGGTTACGTATTCACTAAGGGATGAGTCACGGCTTCCAAAGCTCACTACTGTAAACCACAACCTTATACACTATTTAAATCTCTAGAGAGTCACATATTTAATAAACATAAAAAAAATGTGCATGCATATAGCTGATTTTACCACTCTAGGTGAGTCACACTTGTATGGCCTTTCTCCTGTCCCTCTACAGACTCTTTAGATCCTTTGGACCATTTTTTGTCCTCTCATGTTTTCTTGACCATCCTTACAAATATGTGAAAATTGCTAAACGCAACTTTTAAATCCCTAATCGTGTATGTACGCGGGTTTGACCCCTAAAACCACGTACATCGAGATGTGTCCATAATCCAAATCCTTTCGGAGTTTCCCTTGACATGGATCCAATTCGCTTGACTCCTGGCCTGCCATATGCCTTGAGATCGCTCAGAGTCTACCTTTCATTACCCCATTTGAAAATCTATATAAGGAACTCTTTGGTATATTGAAGGCATATGAGAGAATTGAGAGCAAAGAAACTATAGTCCATTGTTGCCAAAACTTGTGCTTGAGTCTGCATCCTTTTGTCCCTTGGAGCACTTTCGTGTTTCTCCCAAGCTTGCCTTTTTCTTGCGAGCTTGTTATCGAGAGATGGAGGATTGATGTGGTGGAGGCCCAAGTGGGAAATTCACTTTCTCTGATTTGCAACTGTGGTGATAGAGGTTGTATCCATTGTAATCTCTGATTTTATATTAATAGAAATATCTTTTCCTATCCAATAATGTATGTTTGAATGAATATTTTACCGATGGATGATTTCAAATGCTTATACATTGTTGATTATAAATGCTAGAATAGATCTAAAACCAATATATAGTATGCTTGTCATGTTTACTTGTTGTTGAGGAAGTGATTTATCAATTCAAGCTGAAGTTGAAAAGCTCAATGGGCATCTACTTCAACCGTCCGGAATAAGGTACGAGGTCTGATCCTTTAATTTTAGATATTTAATTTCTATTGCATATTGGAAAGGATTGATTTTTGGAGTCAAACTGTCTATTGTGGTACCCCAAGCCATAGGAATTTCTCTCCGTAACAGAATTGGCAACTCCACTAGGGACTTCTTAGTAGTTGTCCTTTGGGGGTTTCTCTATCGGCATTCAATGAATTTGAATTGCTCTTTTTCTTTTGTTTCTGTGTCGAGTCTAGGGGCATGTTTGCCTGGTAGTGTCTCATTGGTGTGAATTTTGTCTCAGCTTGTCTGTTTTCCTTTATTTTTATGCATCTTTTTTCCTATATGCGAGCTTTTAACTCACTGTTGCGTATATACACGGATTTCACTGCTATTTGTGCGTACACACGTGGGTTTACGGCAAACATTTGTGCATGCCCTTAGTTTTTCCCTTTAGAGGAATTTCGATGGTTGCTGGGTGAAGTTTGATGATTACTGAGTCTTCTTTGATACTGCGAGTGTTTGTATACACCTCCATTTCTAATCAGAGATGGTTTTTTTAGGATAATTTTTTTTTGAAGAATGTTATTTTCATTGCATTTATGATTTTTTGTTTTGGGATTAGTGCATTAGATTTCTCTTACCTTAGTGCTTTGCTTGAGTGCTGCTTGTGTGTGCTTGAAAATTCTGGGGGTTGTAGAACCATTCTTTTGCTTTTATATCTCATTTTTATTTCAAAAAATCCAAAAATATTTGCTTATCATCATGCATTGCATCTTGAATTTTGCATAGTACTTGCACTAGATTTATCAGGATTTCATATAGAAAAGCTTGCATTTATCATTTGAAGAAAATTATGCATTTCACGTAGTATCATACCCTATTTTTCATGGACACAATACATTTGCATTGATTGTTAGGTGTGCATTTTGCTTCATGTTGTGTCATAACACCATTAATTGCACGACCATATACCTCTTTTGAGTAATAAATCCAATTAAAATCAACGCTTAATTAAAATGAAATACACTTTTTTATTTGATAGGGTTCACAAACAGGATTAGGTTTTAGGGTCTTGGAATAGTTAATTGTGAGTAAATTCTCCAAGACCACTAAACAACAACATGTATGTGTCTGTCCAGGTGAGTGTGTGAAATTCCTTGGTATAACCAGTGTTTCTTAGGATCCTCCTCTCAAAAGGGAGTTAAGCACCAGGAGGTGTGAGAAATTATTGATTGGGATGACCCCTAGTTATAACTGAGTAGCACCAGAGATATTTCCAGGATTGTATTTGTATCTAGGGGCTCTTTCGAGAGTTTCGAGCTCTACTACCCTGCCCATATGGTCAATCCCGCCTGCGACTGTTCACTTGAGCATTGATTATATTGAGGTGACTTTAGTGGCCTTACCTAGGATATCGAGGGGATATTGAGGGGGTACTTTACAAGGGTTAATCTGTGGGTGTCGCGACCAGGTTGGGGTCAGACAGCACAATCATTTTATGTGTAGAAGCTGAGAGCCACAATAATTGGTTACATACCTCCGCTTGTTGTGTATGGGAGTCTCAAGCCTCTCCTAGGTGAGACATACGCACTTCATTCGGGAGCTCACTTATCCTACCCTTGATTTCTTGTGTTTGGCTTTAGATTTTCTTGGTGATTTCTCTATGCACGTTAGATTGCCTTGGGTTTGTGTAGATAGAGAATCTTTGATATTTTTTGAGTCATTGTGTATTCGGGTGCGGCTCCTCGCCGTTCTCATTGTCTAGTAGGAATTTTGCCTTCTACATCTCCTCCTCCTTTGGGAGAGAGAAATAGACAGTGCAGCCAGACTACTTCACACATTGACTCACACACCATGGGTGACCATATAGAAGTTATTCCTGAACCACCTTCTCCCATTCATGTGGAAGATGGGGAGTTTACTCCTAACTATGATCTTTCACCCGATTTGACTGAGTTAGGTTCTGTGATTTCTTATATAGGAACCTATCATGATAGAACTACTTACTCTAGGGTTTATTCCCCATTGACACATCGCTGGTATGGAATGCAGGAGGATGATGAGACTAATTTTGAACCTGCCGGCACTAGTTATGGTAGTTATGGTATGTCTGGTTTTTTCACACATGATTTGGAATTCCATGTCGAATTTGAGTTTGAGCCTAACACTATGCTTGGGGGCACTCTCATTCCTTACCATGTGGAGAGGTTTGGGAGCGCAAGTCACATTGCACCTTCCATCCTAGTGGTGGAAGCTACATCACATATTCCTCCTAGGTCTATGGTTAGTGATCCTTTTAGGATACAAAATATGAGATGAGTGACTATAGGGAATAGCACATACATAATTACATAGATCCCTTCATCCTATGTCCCTAGTTCTTCAAATGTTCACCCTCCACCTCATTCGTGTGGTCCTTCGGGCTAGAACGTTGCTACGAGTCATATCCGTACTGCGGTTACTTGACCAGTCGTGTCTTAGGTTCATCCACTGCCCGTTGTTTCGAGAGGTCATGGTCATACTTCTAGAAGTCATATTCCTACTTTCGGAGTGTATATTCCTACTTACAGAGTGTCTCATGGGACATCTCATGCGATGAATTATGGACACTATTATGGGACGCAGTATGGATAGGGTTCTTCACCTTATGGTTACGGGTATCAACAACCTACTTACTATCCAAATTATGGCTTTGTAGCTTCGAATAGTCAAGGTACACCACACTATGGTGCTTCCATGCCACCCTATATGGGTCAAACTGGAGGAGGGCACTATGGCCAAGGCCATGGTGGTTATGGTAATCAGACCTATGTGAATCAGAACTATAAGGGAGCAGTCGATCGACCTATTCATCCTAGGCTCCCTTTCCTCACAATGCTGAATCTTCCTGCATTGTCGAGATTGATGAACAATCATGTAGATCATGACCCAGCTTGGCCGGCTGTCCCTACTAAGCTTCTCTCGGACATACCCAAATTCAATGTCAAACCGGGAGAGGATCCGAGCGAACATGTTACTACCTTTCACCTATGGTGCTCTTTGAATTCCTTACACTAGGACTCAATCTATTTAAGATTGTTTCAATGCACTCTGGCAGGGCCTCTCATGAAATGGTATATAGAGCTGCCTAGGGAGGCATTCGCTTTGTTCGATGACCTAGCGATAACTTTTCTTAACCACTTCTAGCTACCAGTGCGTTATGATGTTTGTATGAAACTCTTGTTGACATTTCGACAGGATAAAGCTACACATATGTCAGACCACATCCAAGAGTGGCGTATATAGAAGTGGTTAATTAAAGCCTTTATACCATCGAAATTCCTCCTCGAATGGTTCCTTAAGTCATTATTACCATATATAACGAAGGATGTTTCTACATCAAGAGTGCGAAATGAGGAGCAAGCCATTTTTAGGGCACAGAAACTGGATTTGATTTATGCTCAGTCGAGTTTGTTATATAAGATTATTCCTAATGCTCCGCGGTCTAGTTTCGACCCCAAAGTTAAACCTGGAAAACATGTCGATGGCATTGTTGGTTGTGCGAGTGCTAAACCTGCGGATTCGGTTACAAAACAAGTTAGTCAATTTTCAATCAATCAATCTGCTTCAGGACAAGGCACAACTTTGTCTAAACCTGCCCAAACGGTGAGTGTGCTTTCAGTGCAATCGCCGGACTAGAATGGTAACCAACATCCCAGACAAGAATAAGAGAATGGGAATAGGAATGAGAATGCTAATAATAATGACAAGAATGCCTGTAATGCTGGGGGGGACAAGCAAGATAAACGTAAAGTTAAATTTCCTTGCAAGTTGTGTAAGGGCGATCACCTCACTTACTTGTGCCCTTGTATTGATGAAGCCTCGAGATTCTTGGCACAGGGCCCAGCTGTGCTAACTAACCCTTTACCTCACAATCAAAATATGAACTCGAGGACCCATGATCAGTCTGGTGGTGATCAAGATCTACCGGAGGGTAGTGGTCGTGGTTTCATTAACATGGTACGTGCTGCGAAATTTGTGACCCATGCAAAAGACTATGGTTCATCACAACCCAGCCCATGAAAGGAACCTGATCCACCATGGACTCCTTTACATATTGAAAAACCTGAAGCTGCACCTCGCATTCCTAAGGGAGTCCTTAAGTGCTCGTGGCACAATCCTAATGCCCGAGCTTCCCTAAACTATTCAGTTGTAGAGGATTTGGGCCACACTCCTTGTACGATGTCTGCATTTGAAGTAATTCAAAGTTTTCCTTTGCAAAGGAAGGATTTGTTTTCTTCCCTTAGTGTGAATGATGATAATTATTCATCCGTGATTAAATTTGAAACCACAGGACTTCAGCCTCGCTTGCCTTACTATGTGTCTCTTTTGGTTCAAGTAGAATGTCTTAACATGACTGTCAATCACACTGTAATTGACGAAGGTGCTGCTGCTTCTGTGATGTCTTTATCATGTTGGAAGGGTTTAGGTTCCCCTGAGTTGTCTAAATCAGCAACCATGTTAACTATGTTCGATAAGAGATCATTTAGGCCACATGGGATCCTTCCTTCCCTTAAAGTCCGTTTGGGAGGGAAGACCGATGCAATAGAGGTCGAGGTGGTTGATGCACCCCTTGACTATATTCTGTTGTTGGGTAGGAATTGGATGTATAGTATGCAAGCCATAGATTTTTCCGTATTTCACATTGTATGCTTTCCATTTAATAGGAAGATAGTCACAATTGATCAAATGTCATTCAAGAATCTGTTAGTTACTGCATCTTCGGGAGCTTTGATCCCGATCGTAGAGCACTTTCAGCCAGCAACTGGGAGTGTGGGTGTGGGCATGTATCCATCCCTCATGGGAAGTTTTAGTTGTCCTACGCCGATCCTTATGATAGGGTCTAGTTCTGGTAAGGATTCGATATCTATGAGATCGGTGTCTTTTCACACGAGTTATATGGAAGATCCTTGGATTTTTCCTACACCGAGTACTCCGAGTGAGCCCATCGTGATGGACATGCCATTACCTATAACTATGGTAGCTTATGAAGCTAATCTTGAGTGTGTTGCAGAGCCAAGTCCTTCCTCTTCGCGGATGCAAGAGGAGGACCCTTATGTGCTGCCTGCATGGGCAGTACAGTCTTCTCATGCACACAAATCCCTTGATAATGTTTTCCCTTTAGACGAAGTGATTATTAAGGCCACGTCGGGAGTTGAGCCACCATAGGAAGAACTCCATCATATATCTTACTTTCTTCCTGACCTTGACCGCTTGGAGCATGAGGACTTTAGGGAGGTTCTTAGTGCGAGAATTGGTAGTCCTATGGTTCCATTAAGCTCTCTTGGTCCGATGGCTGATAGAAACATGGAAAATATATCTCCAATGATTCCTATCAATATATCTCATGATCTTGGTAGGATAGAGAATGTCTATATTGGGGAGGAATGTTCCTGTGCTGAGATTCAAGAATACACCGAGTTGTTTAAAGAATTTCGTGATATCTTTGCTTGGTCTTACGAAGAAATGCCAAGTATCGACCCTCATATTGTCGAACACGAGATTAAGACTTATCCTAATGCTAAGCCTGTTCATCAATGCTTGTTTGCGGTGAATACTAAGAAAGCACTCGCGATCAAGGCAGAGAGAGAGAAATTGTTGAAAGCTGATTTTATCTATCCCGTTCTTTTGATGTAGTGGATTTCAAACCCCATTCCAGTGGATAAGAAGTAGGAAGCGATCTGCATATGTATTGATTTCTGTGATTTGAATCATGCCTGTCCTAAGGAAATTTTTCCACACCATTTATTGATAAGATTTTGGATGAGTGTGCAGGTACCGAGGTTTTTTCCTTCATGGACGGCTTTTCTGGATATAATCAGATACAAATTAAACCTGAGGACCGAGATAAGACTGCATTTATTTATCCTTGGGGAACTTTTGCATATCGAAAAAATGCCTTTTGGCCTTAAGAATGCCAAATATACTTTTCAGCAGGCCATGACCTTGATCTTCCACGATCTCAAATCGATTACTGAAGTATATTTGGATGACCTTGCTACTCATTCTCGTATGAGAATACGGCATTCCTATCATTTGAGATTGGTGTTCGAAAGATGCCACCATTATCTGGTTAGGTTAAATCCTCACAACTGCATCTTTTGTGTCAAGTCAGGTCACTTGTTAGGATTCATCATTTCTAAAGAGGGTATAAGAGTCGACCCTTTGAAGGTAGAGGAAATACTTTAGTTATCTCCCCCAAAAAATATTTGTCATCTTCTATGTTTGCAAGGCATGGTAAACTTCTTACACAGTAGTGTAGTGCTCCAATCATATACCGTGGGTCTCATGCACTCCACTATGTAGAACATCAAAGGCCATGATGCCTGGTGGAGTGAATCCAAGCCTACTATCCTGCCCAGTATCAATAGGATGGCCTTTAGGCCCAGCACCTGTATGGAGTTAGTTGGGATCTGACTCCCCACCTTCTTCATGTCCAGATAGTAGTACACCGCAATGTACTCATATATAGTCAAGCCACCTCTAGGCCTGCTAGAACATAGGTTCACTACTTCCCCCCATCGAGAAAGTCCAGTAATAAATTATATGTCCTCCACCTCTATGGTGAGGGACATCCCATCTATCTAGAATGACTCTGAGTCTGGATCCTAGTAGTCAACCAGCATCTACAATAGTCCTGGTTTGGTCCTTAAGCCACCAAGACACAAAAATTTATAGATCCCACATGCACGTAGCACTTGTTGAGCCATTAGATCATCCCTTACTGCCTCTTCTACATCACCAGTTCATGTTCTCTCCATTCTATGACCATCCTGCACAAAAAATGAGAAGTTTTCCCATTAGAACACTTAAAAAACCATATGTGCGGTCGCATACGCGACTGTTTTCCAAACAACGACATATGTACGCAACTGTGAGGGCATTTTTCATGCATATCCATCCCTATACGTGGAAAAACCCTCAGTTTCTCCGTGGGCCATAGCACCTCTTTTGGAATGACCTAGAAATCAAAAATCGCCATGGAATTTGATAAAAATTGCATCCAAATGGAAGAGCAAAGCATGGGTAAGTACCTGGAAGAAACAGTAGTGGATTCCACCGGCTGGATCTCCTGGAATTCACTGTTGAAAATCTTAGTGCAAATGGGTAAAAATTTCAAATGTTTTGTAATGGTTTGAATTTTTTACTATTTATAGAAGTTTTTCAAATTTTTGAAAATTTGTAACCCCTTTCCTATAGTTTGGACCATTTCTAATCCTTTTGGACTGTTTTTGGACTAATTTATGATCTAGGAGACCTTTTCAAGTGCCATTTCAGCCGTTGGATTGACCTGTTTGTGCTAATCTCAGGTATCATGTCTAAACTGGCATATAAATTAGGTTTCATCACCATTTGCTTTTTGCATGACCATATGACCATTTCATTATAGCCTTAAGTACGAACCCACTCTATTATGTCATGGAACCTTCTTGTTGTTTTAGAAGTGGCATGATATGATTGGTAGAGCTTGACCTTACATGGGTACCCTAGTTAGCGCCTTATTTGCATTTGGTTCCCATGCTGACATTTTGTCCTTTAGGGTATGGGATTCTGTTGTATAGTATTGCCATGACACTTTGCAAGAGCCTTATACTCCTCTTGATCTTTTGCTGGCCTATTCCCCTCAGGACTCCCTTATGTCAAGTTGTAATTTCATTATCATGAGCTTTGCCTGTCTTATTGAGCTTTATCCTAGCTTCCATGACATTGAGTTTCAGCCATATATCTCGAGCTCATCTCATGTCTAGCCATGCAGATCCATTTTATATATCCTTTGTAGCTTGATTTCATTTTTACCGAGAGGGGATTTTCCCCTGAGTGTTGCTATCCTACACATGTATCCTTGCATTGAGCATAGGTATGTTCCACTGCTTGGAACTAGTTTGTTTACCGCTATGACAGTCGTCTCCTCCTAGTCTGTAACTATAAAGTAGTTTTATTATTTTTCAATCTTTTTAAATATTTGAAAAAGTGCAAACAAATCAAAAAACCAAAAAGCTGAACAAGGAAAGATGTTATCTTTGGCATCTATCGAGTCATGTCACCTTCGAATAGAGCACTGTATATAACATCCATTGGTTGGGTTTATAGTTTGACTTTAGGAGCTGTACTCGTTTATCCAAGTTTATCTTCATCGACTGGTTAAGCTTCCAGTCCCCATGGATCCTCTGTCGATGCCTCCTATGTCATAGAGATGTCCCAGTTTTGTATATCGAGTCTATGCTGCCTTTATTCAGTCACCATACATTGTTATTCTCTTATTCAAAGGAAGTTGAAACCTGAGTCGGCCATTCCTCAGTTATCTTGGCTTTGAATATCGACCATTCCTGGTACAGTTACTGGTTTGTGCACCTTATGATCGAGTCCGTCTACATCATACAGCTTTGCTGAGAACCTCATGTTGGATGACGGGGATGCCTTAATGCGCTCCTTCTGGTGGATTTCATCCCATCGAATTCATATCATTTATTCTGGGATTGGAATCTAGAGTCATTTTTGAGTTCCTTGAGACTTGCAGTCATCAGTGGCAGGTTCTCTCACCATCGACAATATTTTGGAATACATCAATGTCCCCTGATTGATGGTTCCTCTCAAGTGTCCGACCTCAACACATTTATTCAAAGTTGTTAGTTTGCACTCTAGTACCTTGATTCCCATTTTCTTTATCGGTGGGTGATCTCGCATCTGATAACGTTATACATCAATGATCGGTAATCGGATGATGGACTACTATGTTCGACCTCGACACCTCTATTCACATAGTAGGACATGTATTGGTTTGTGTAGAAGACCTTCCAGATTGGTGGCATCTCTTATATGCTACCTCCTTGATCATGCCAGTGTTCATGAGATTTTAGCTCTCCTGACTTGATTCTAGTATATGTCAGACATTTCCAGCTATTATGGAGATCTTGATTCATTGTATATCTTCATCCATTATGGAGATCATTATCCTTTGTATATCTTCATCATGGAGATTCTAATCTATGTTTATTGTATGTGGCGATGACCACTTATGTGATATCTTGTATCATGCCTATTCATGGCCATTGTACTCTTATGTATCTGGGACTGCTATATGTATTTGCAGTTATGTGTAGACTTGTATCATTGTAGTATGTTGATTGGGTGGTTGGTCTTCCATTTTGCATCCTTTATCACTCCACTTCTGGGATGGACTTATAATGTATTTCGGCCATCATATGACCCCTCTGACCTCACACATTAGGGGGCGTCTATTATAGCTGATTTTACCACTCTAGGTGAATCACACTTGTATGGCCTTTCCCTTGTCCCTCTGTAGACTCCTTAGACTCCTTGGACCATTTTTTTGTTCTTTGATGTTTCCTTGACCATCCCTAAAAACATGTGAAAATTGCTATACATGACTTTTAAACCCCTAATCGTGTATATACATGGGTTTGACCCATAAAACCACGTACATCAGAATGTGTGCATAATCCAAATCCTTTTGGATTTTTCCTTGACATGGATCTGACTCACTTGAATCCTGGCCTTCCATATGCTTTGAGATCACTCAGATTCAACCTTTCATTACCCCTTTGAAAAGCTATATAATGAACTTTTTGGTACATTGAAGGCATATGAGAGAATTGAAAGCAAAGAAACTATAGTCCATTGTTCACAGAACTTGTGCTTGAGTCTACATCCCTTTATCCCTTGGAGCACTTTTGTGTTCTTCCCAAGATTTCCTTTTGCTTTTGAGATTGCTATCGAGAGATGGAGGATTGAGGTGGTGGAGGCCCAAGTGGGGGATTCAGTTTCTCCGATTCATAAACATGCCAACAGAGGTTGTATACATTGTAATCTCTGATTTTATATTAATAGAAATATCTTTTCCTGTCTAATAATGTATGTTTGAATGAATATTTTACCGATGGATGATTTCAAATGCTTATACATTGTTGATTATATATGCTAGAATATATCTAACACCAATATATAGTATGCTTGTCTTGTTTACTTGCTGTTGAGGAAGTGATTTATCAATTCAAGCTGAAGTTGGAAAGCTCAACGGGGATCTACCTCAAACGTCCAGAATAAGGTACGAGGTCTGATCCTTTAGTGTTAGATATTGAATTTCTATTGCATATTGGAAATGATTGATTTCTAGAGTCAAGTTGTCTATTGTGGTACCCCAAGACATAGAAATTTCTCTCCGTAACATGCAGCATATTCACCTAATGGCCAAGCTAGGCTCCTGGCCATGAGGTGAAACTGCGACCCGTAATAAACATTAAACCATACCCAATGAATATAATAACGAGAAGGATAATTAAGCCCTGTTGTCAATGCATATAAAGTAGCAACCTTAATAAAACATAGAAACCATATGTTCAGGAAGTATGCCAAGATAATGGTCATAATAAAAAACCCCAACCATGATAAGAAGCCATACATTCCACAAATACAGTGCCTAAACAATAAATTGACACAAGAACGATTTACATAGTTCCATTGTAGGAAATGGAATTGTAATTCCAAAGAATTCACATTATTTTAGATCCAAACATGGATCTATTCCATTAAAACATTAAACCCACACGATTGAAATACAAACCAAAATTTATTTACAGAGCCGAGTCTTTGTCTAGACAGAAACGACTCACCCAAAGTATTTACTCTTAAAATGTCATGGGAAAAGATAAATACAGTCACATCTCTCAGATTCCCAAACCATACGAAAGACCAAAACTAACTATAAAAGTCTATTAACCAAAATTACACAGAGATAAACCCCCCCAAACCAGAGCGCAACACTTTGTCACACATACACGTAGAGTTAAGCACCTATGCATTTCACACTGCTTACCCACTTAAAGGGTTGCACAAACAATCCATAGAGATACTGTCAAGCCACGTTTCAAATCATCCTTGTCACCTATAAAATCAAACACGTAGAGATTGGAGGAGTATGCTAAGCCTCAATAGAAGCAAACAATAAAAACAGTTTTTCAAAACCATGTTAAGAGCTTACCTTTCGGCGAAAGGGAATACTATTGCTCCACGCAGCATAGACACCCGAGAGCTAAAACCACACACACAACCAAAGGAAGATACAAATGCATTACCCAAATGACCAGACCGGTGTATGAGGATTGATTCCCACGCTTTCCCAATAGCATTAAAAGCGCCACCCTAGCCTCCACTACAGTCAAAATCCAAACCCATTTTCCCATAGTTAAGCCAATGTCTATTTAGTGTAGTATGCCACCCTAGCATAAAAACCCTAGATCAACCCTCCATTGCAACGTTAAGCCATAGTTCTATGGCATATGAAATATGCAATAAATAATTTATACATATCCCTTAGTTTTTTCAAGAACTTATTATAAAGTTTGCCATGACATATAAAACAAGCCTTAAACCCTATGATTTATACCTTAAAAATTTACATGTTATAAATTGAATATCAAAGCGGATAAGGTTGTATAACCTTAAGAATAACAATAATGTCAATTGTAATGACTTAAACCACACACTATCAACTCTACATAAACGTGGAACGTAGGCATAGCTAAGTGAGGAATTTAGTCCTCTTATCCTCAGTATGAATAGGATAGTGTAACATAGTTATCATGCTGAAGGATGTTGTTACTTTTCACTATCGTATATAGATTCCGCTGACAAGATAAGCTGCAAAAAAGAGGAATTTTGCATTAGTTTGCGATGAACTAAGTAAACCTCGTAAGATAAAGAGGAACCTTTTTACCTCTCCGATTGATCCCTTAAGGGATAAAACCCCGCCACTCCATCCCTTAACAATTATAGGCAAGTCATATCTTTTAATAGATAAGATCATAAACGAAATACAAGACAAATAAATAGGAAGGAATACATCATTGAAGAAGCATATGGAAATATATGCCAATAGTAAAAGCCGATAGATTAATCATATAACAAATCCAAGTAACTTAACCATAGCACTTAACCATATCAACATTACATAGGAAAATAAATAAAAAGGGATATACAGCTTACGAAACTTACATATACTAAACAACGACATATATATTCCACAAACGATAATTAATTCCATGAAAGGTGTCATTTAAATATCCTATAATTTTTTTTTGAATTTCGGGGACATTACAAGCGGTATCAGAGCTTAGTTTCAACACTAAGAGACCTAATGGGCGTTCCAAACATTCTTTGCAGAAAATAAATTATATTTTTGAAATTTTGTTAAATAACAAAAAATTTCTTGTTATTAAAATTTTTACATTGCATGATTCAAAGAACAGTTTCGATCATGAACACATAAGAGGACAACAACTAGAAAGGAAAAATGAATTCCCCCACATGGGAAAAATAATTGGTGATTGAATTAAATTCTGGTATGTTGAAAACCATACAAAGTATGCAAGCATACTTACAGAGTTTCAAGGATGATAATATGAATGAAAGAAAAAAGAAGCAAGAAATTAATGAATCTTTACTGCAGAACATGATGGGAGGAAGCTCGCATGGACATCCCACTCAGTCAACCAACAAGTTAAAGAAAGAATTTTATCATAAATAGAGCAACATCCCAAAAGAAGAAGGAAAAGAAGAACACACCCATGAAGTTCCAGAAAGAGACTATCAGAGTCTTTCTAGTGATAATTCCGTTTCTCCTTGCAAAAAGGAAGGAGGGAATGATAAAACCTCTAAGGAGAGTTCAAAGAGATTAGAGCCCCAACCTATGAAGGAGATATGAACACCGAGAAAAAGTTTGAAGAATGGATAAATACTTCTGAGTGCACAACTACTCTAGTGAGATGAAATCTTGCCTACCCATCTATAATTTTAATGGAAAAGCAGCTAGATGGTGGACATAACTAAAGCATACCAAGAAAGATGAGGTAAAGAAAATATGATGGAGTAACTTCTAGATAATTTTTCACGAGAAATATGTGTCTGAATGATTCTTCGATAGGAAGGTGAAAGAATTTCATGAGTTAAGAATGGGTTCCATGACCATGGATTCTTTCATCTAAATTTGTTTGGATCTGTTACACTACGTACCTTATATAAAGGATGAGAAAGTGAAAATACAATGGTTTTTAGGTTGTATTCCTCCCAATTATCGAGAGAGAATTTAATTTGACATGACTAAGAATCTATATACTACCCTACACAAAGCTATGCTTTGCTATGAGAATTGACAACTAAGTTAGGAAAACATCAAAAAAAGTAGAGACAAGTGCAGGACCTTCTCAGACAACCACAAACCGGGTTTCAACCCACCACCTTACAGAAAATAGAACAATGGTTTTCTATCCAATAAGAACTTCAACAATACAGGTACAAAGACATGTGTACCAATTCCAAATGGGGGAGCCAATGTTTCCGTGATGCAAATCAAATGCTGTAAATTCCAAGAGTCCCATTGTGCCCAAGGCTGTAATAACAAGACCAATGGAGTCTTAAACAACTTACAAGAAGGACCAATGGTAGAGGACATAGTTGGAACATCGAGGATTTATGTAGCCTTGTATGGGTGACATGTAGACCATCATGCTACTATGCTTGAGATAGAAGGTAAGATTTCCAACACTTCTATTTCAATATTGATTGACCCCAGCTCTTTCTGAATCTATGTATCACCTAAAAATTGTTGATTTATGTAAATTAGACAAAGTTAAACATGAGAAACCCTAGATGGTGCAATTAGCCACATGTACAAAATGAAAGGTTTATGAAATAATTAGAGATTGTGAGGTAAACCTAATGGTTTCCCTTCTAGGATAAATTTGAATATTTTACGCTTAGGATCGTATGATGTACTTATTGGCATGGACTAGTCGCGACAACACCATGTCATGCTCAACTGTCTACACAAGTCAACATTGTGTATAGATTGCCAAGGGAATCAGGCAAAGATTCAAGGCATACCTAAAAATGTTTTCGTAAAGAAAATATCTACCTTACAAGCAAAGACATGCATTAGAAAATGCTACAAACTATTTGCAATCAACATCCCGGACATAGAAGCTGAAAGAGAACATCATATCAAGGAATTTCTGGTTCTCATAGACTTTACAGATATATTTTTTGAGAAGATACTAAGATTACCACTGAAACAAGACTTAGATTTTTCCATAGTACTTACACCAGGGTTATTTTCAACTTCAAAACCCCCTTACCGCATAAGCGCAACAGAGTTGGTGGAACTCAAGTTGCAGTCGTAGGATTTGATCGAGAAGGGGTATATCTAACCTAGTGTGTTCCCTTGGGGAGAATCGATACTTTTCATCAAGAAGAAGGATGGTATGATGTGTATTTGCATTGATTACCACCAACTTAACAAAATGATCATCAAGACCCAATACCCACTCCCTAAGATCGATGACTTGTTTGATCAAGTAGGAGGAGCCAAGATCTTTTCAAAGATTGAACTGTGGTTTGGATACCATCAGGTATAGATCCACGATGAGTATATTCATAAAATCTCCTTTCATATGAGATACGGCCACAACGAGTTTGTAGTAATGTCAGTCAGGTTGACCAATGTACCCACAAACTTTATGTGTATGACGACCAATATCAACAGTAAATACCTGCATAAATTTATGTTGGCATTTATAGATGTGTTGAGGCCTGAAAATTCGCAGGCAACAATAGCAAGGGATTCTCCCCAGTCAACGTTCCCAATTAGACCGTTGACTATTTGGTATAGGGAATCCGTCTGGTTTGTGGTCCGGCTACCGTAGGTCAAGTAACAAAACAAAGGGTTTTACTAGTTACGGCCTGGCTCACCGCGTTTTTGTATTTTTTGACTTAATGTATGAAATGCAAGTGCCTAATTGACAATGCAAGATGATAAAGATGCAAGGAGTAGTCAAAATGTGATGCACAGGTTCTTACCTCTCGTATTAGCACCCACGAGCATCTAAATCACATAAACAACAAGAAATTAAATCTAACTACCTAACCTATCGCTAGCGAGCAATATTATCATTTATTCGTGAGTAATGTATTCTGTACATGCATTATGAAAAGTTACAGATAGCTGATACTTCTTGCAATACACATGAACAGTTAAAGATATTTCAACAACCAGATAGCCAATTGTCTATGAACCGCCTCCATTACTCATGGTGGAAAAACATCATTAAATATACTAAAAAGCACTAAAACAAGAACATATGTTCATGCAATTAGAACACTCTCACAGTTAATGAAAGACATCTGAAAATGAAATAGTTCCTCTTCAACATTGCTCATTTTATCACGTGGATGCATTCCACAGTTGCGCTTTCTCCAACAGGCATAGTTGAAATTTTGGATTGTAAAACAAAATAGTTCCTCTTACAAGAAAATGGTTTACAAATTTTCCAAGGAAAAAGTCCCTTCAAGTTTTAATTTTTTCCATATTTAAACTACAACCGCACACCCTTTGGGATGTCCCCAACGTATGACCTTTCAGTTCTTCAATGCTTCATATTCCTCTATGTTGTTTGTATGCACTCATGAGCCATTTAGTAACGTACAGGCCGCTTTGTCTTCTCATTTTATTTCTGTGATCGTTCATGATCTGATTAGTAACAGATAGATCTTTCTAGTATGTGCCTTTGCCGCCAGTCATTTTGTCCTTTTCTTCAGTCGTGAGGTCCATGGCTTGACCTTTTCCAAAACTGCCTCGGCGTGCCTTCGCGCTGCGTTCACCTGAAAAATCTTCAAATCCACCTGCTTCATCAAAGCATATTATTCATGGCGATTACATTCTAAGCAAAACACCAAATAAAAACAACTAAAAATGGTTAATCCACCGGAAATGGCCAGGGGCATCCCTTGATCTGAGAAGTTTTAATAAACATAAGAGTTTTGACTAAGCCTTGGGCAAGAAACTCAAAATTGGAAGTCGAAAGGTTTCACACTTCAGAGACTTAACTACTTTGGGAGCTGCAATGGTGGGAGAAGAAAGGTTACTGGCCTACGACGGTGGGCAGGAAACTCAGTAAAAAATCGGAGGGACTTTGACATCGGAAGCCATAAGACTTTCCTAGCCACAACGACGGAAAGGAAACATACTAAATTCAGGCAAAACGCAGGTGGGAAAACTTTCAATCATGAGTCGGAAGGTATTAACATCAGAAGACAAATGACTTCCCCAGCCACAACGACAGAAGAAAAATGGCTTCAGCTATGCGGCTAAAACAGGCCAACACACATCGGCAGCCGCAACGATTTGGACTTCGGGTGCCAAACTGCTTTGGGTTTTGCAACGGTGAAAACAAAAAAGGTTCCGGCTTCCGATCAAACAAGAATGACTCCCGATCAATAGAAAAATACTAATTGTTTAGACAGCTTTAAAACTCCATGGCGGTAAACTTGTTTTACTTCCGCAACAGTGGCTTTCAAAAAATAATCAAGTTTGAATCATCCTTAGCTAGAAAACCAAATCACATCTACGAGTCACTACGGGATTCAAACGCAAGAATTTTGAACAGGCTGGAGATCGATCTTCAAAATTATCCAAAAACAAAGCATGCCCAAAAGGTTCAAGGATCCAATGATTATAAAACAACTCTAAATTTAGAGGAGGGGCCCAAAATTTAGAAATTTGGGGAGAACGGTTGTAGCTGCAACAAGATGACATCCTAGTTTACTCTAAGGATAAAGTGGAACACAAGGAACATCTTCTCCTAGTACTATAGGTGTTACGAGAGCACCAGCTCTACCCCAAGTTTAGTGAATGTGCTTTTTAAAAACCATAGATACAATACATGGGCCACATCATCTTTGAGAAGGGGATAGTCATTGACCCAGAAAAAATTAAATCCATAGAGGACTCACCTACCCCTACTAGTGTCACATATATTAGGTCATTTTTGGGATTAACCGGTTACTACCTAAAGTTCATTGAGAAATTTTCAATGAGACCTTGTCCCATGACCACTTTGCAAAAGAAGGAAAACAAGTTCTTATGGACAACCAAGTGCGAGGAAAGTTTTCAAAATATTAAACAACTTTTGACAACTACATCAACACTACAAATTATGGATCCCAATGGGTATTTCGTTGTTTGCATAGATGCAAGCAAGGAAGGGCTCAGATTGGAGGATTCCTCTTGTATGACAATTGTGCAATTTGTTATGAATCACAGAAGTTAATGGAACACAAAAAAAAATACCCCACCCATGATCTTCAGCTAGAAACGATCATCCACGCCTTGAAGATGTGGATGAACTACCCCATGGGGAATAAATTTATTCTAAAGACAGACAATATGATTTTGAAGTATTTATTTGAGCAACCAAACCTAAATTCTAGGCAGGGTAGATGGTTGGCTTTCCTCGGATAGTACCATTTCAAGTTAAATCATATAAAGAGAGAGGAGAATAAAATTGTTGATTCTTTAAGCCGATGAGCTCATATGTTATATGAGGTGACTTTAATTCAAAATGATTCAGATTTACATGGGAGGATTAGAATGGCCACCAAAGTTGACCCTTTCTATGTTGAAATCCTCAAAAACATCAAAGAGGATAGGTTGTTTCAGCAACGAAAAGAGTACAAGGTAGATGAAACTGGAATTTTGTGGTCCAAAAAAAGATTGTATGTTCCAGAAGGAGGGGACATTAGGTCTAGAATCCTCATAAAATATTATTAGACACCCTATTCAGGGCATATAGGATATCAAAATATGATATGCACAATAAAGAATCACTTTTTTCTGACCTAAATTAAATGTTGACATAAAATTGTTTATCACGAAATGTCAGGAATGTCAGCTATTTAAAGCGGAGCACCAACATCCTTTGGGATTGATGCAACCATTACCCATTCCGGAAAGAAAATGGGAGATCATTAGTATGAATTTTATTATAGGTCTACCAAAGAGTAAAGGAAAATGACTCTATATTTGTAGTAGTTGACAAGTTGTCAAAAGAAGCACACTTTATTCCAGTGAAGTCAACATACAAGGAAGTTAACATTGTCGACATCGTCCTAAAGGAGATATTCTGATTGCATGGGATACCCAAGGAAAACATCTCGTATCGAGATACAAAGTTTACCAAGAAATTTCAAAGATTGCTATTCTCTAGATTAGAGATGCCATTAAACTTTAGTACTGCTTACCACCCACATACATACGAGAAGACAAAATGGGTAAACTGAGTTTTAAAAGATGTGCTTAGGATGTATGTCATGAACAACCCCACCAAGTGGGAGGATTACCTGCATCTTGCAGAGTTTTCATATAACAATGGATACTAGGCCTATGCTTATATGAGTCCCTTCGAGGTAGTCTATGGACGAAAGTGTAGAACACTGGTTACTTGGGATATCCCAGTGGAATGGCTCATTTTAGTGCCCAACTTACTAAAGGAATTGGAACAATTGGTCACCATTGACCAACGAAACCTTACAGAAGCACAAGACCACTAGAAGAGCTACCCAGATAAGAAAATTAAATATAAATATTATCAGATAGGAGACCATGATTGTTAAAAAGTAAAAGAAAAGAGAAGGTCATTGAGCTTGGGGAGGTGCATAAAGTTTGCACCATGATTTTGTGGACCCTTTGAGATACTGGAAATGAGAGGACTGGTGGCATATGAACTAGATTTAACTCCTCACATAAGAGTTCATAATGTTTTCCATGAATCCTAATTAAATAAATATGTATATGATACTAAACATCTAGTTTATTGGTCCTTATTACCAGTGGAACCTGAAGGAGAGTTTGTATTTGAACCCCTTCATATACTGGACAAGAGAGAGGTACAACTGAGGAAGAGCACCATATTCCAGTTGGAAGTGCAATAGAATCACTTTGAGGCCAATGAGGCTACTTGGGAGAATGAAGCCACCATGAGAGAGGCTTAGCCCGACTTGTTTCATGATTTCATTCCTAGTCCCTAGAACACCAAGGATGGTGTTGTTCTAAGTAAAGAGGGATGTGATATCCCAAATTTTTGACCTGACACTTATCAACATAAGTCCCATTCCACGTGATCTTGCTTTGATGCTTTTTATTAATATTTGGAATAAAACCCCACAGCACATGAGAATGACGATTTGTTTGATATATTCGGTGTAATCCAAATACATATGTTTTATGTATATGATTTCATACGTTGGGAGTGGGCCTTGAAGCGCATAATTGATGAGATATTTTTGTTGAGCACGAGCTATGAGACACATGAGTATTTGATATTTGTGTTGAGTGTGAGCTCTGAGAGACATGAGTATTTGATGTTTGTGTTGAGCGAGAAGCTCTAGAGCACATGATTATTTTATGCTTGTGTTGAGAAAGATGCTCTGGAGCACATGAGTTTTGAAACCTTTGTGTTTAGCATGAAGCTATGAAGCACATGAAAATATATGAATTGGAAGTGTTGGGCATAAGACCTAGAGCATTCAAAGTTGATGTTGAGCATAATCTCTGGAACATCGGATCCTTGCCCATTGCATCCCTAGGTGTATCCTACAAATAAATCCTAGCATTAGTGTTGAGCAATGAGCTCTTGAATTGCACTAAGTTGTAACTCCCTGTTCTTAGTGTTGAGTATGGGCTCTGAACAAACTCTAGGAGTTACTGCAAAATTAATATGTTGATTGAAAGTGACTCTAATAAAAAATTTATCAATCTCATCATACTTATTTTTAAGTGATTAAATGAAATTTCTCTTTTCTATATCTCATTAAGTACTAAAGAACTAGCATGTTATCCAAGGTAATCAAATATGCAAGGAGTTTTAGAGCTACCTAACCTAGTTGACCTAACACCTACCTGAAGGCCTTAATAAAGAATTGAGTCTAAGCTAAAAAGAAAAGTATCATGTGTTTGGGATCATGCTATATGAT
>LPNX010096505.1:76670-87452 GCA_001517045.1 Pseudotsuga menziesii
CATGCACATAGTAATTTATGAATTTATGAGCATTTCCAATGCCAAACGATTGCTGCAAATTTATGAAATGAAAATGTTTGTTAGTTAATCAAATCCAAGAAAAAAAATTGGATTCTGGACAAATAGATTCAAGAAAATTACTGGAAATTAAGAAAAGAGGTAAGAGGGGACAAATCCACACAAGAAAACCAAAAACATTAAGGGAAACAAATTTTCCAAATGGGGGAAAATCATGAAGGAGGAAAAAATCACCAAACGAGAGAGAAAATTGTCTAGGGTTCACATTGAGAATTTTTTGCTTACTACTTGAATGTAGAATGGGATTCCCTAGAACATGTTTCCCATTCGAAATCGTGAGGAAAGATGAAAAGCCCACGCATGAGGGAAAAGGTGGATGTTTTTTCCCCAAGTGGGCTTTGTCCAATTCAAATTTTTGTTCGTTCTTCAATTTCCCCACCCTTATCCTTAGGAAAATCATGCCCCCATCTCAATTTAGTTGCGTTGACATAGCTGGGTGTAGGTTTTTTAATTAATAAATTGCAATTATATCATGATGTCCAAAATAATAATGTGTCGGCAAGCATGAAAATACCATCGGCCCAAGTTTTAATTGCTGAATCATAAATACTAAATCGATGGTAGGGATTTTTCCTAGCTCCACACTGTGATTATTTACATCATTTTATTTAATTGCAAACAGGGTAAAAAACAGGGTGTTACAGTTATCTTTGATACTAGAATCGATGAGTATTCTTAAATATGTTTATAGTGTTGCTAATTTAGAATATAGTTCTGTTTTATACCTGATACAATATATATGATGCATTGGTTAGTTTTTGTTTACTATGTTAGTTAATTGTATTTTATGAATATGTTTTGTTTTAAAGATTAATCTAAGCTAGTCTTTTACTTCTAAACATAGCTCTATTGGCAATATGAAATCTGCCAGTAGAGTTCATGGGTAAATAAATACATAGGAACTTGTTTGAAATAATTCATAGGTTTTAGCAAAACAAATTTTAAGCTACAGAAGAAAATGAAAAAGTAAAACTAAAAGAACAAAATCCTTGATAAATCTAAACATGAATTAATTTATAGATATAGGTTTTAAAATAATATGTAAACCCTTAAAGAATTTGTCACCAAAACAATGGTGAACATAGGGTTATAACTATAACATAAGCACTTTCATATTCTAACCAGAACCTATTCTAGATAATGAAATAGATAATCAAGAACCTCATACTTGAAAAGTGAAGTTATTCTAAAGGCTGAAACCTATACACTCAGTTACCGAGTATTAACAATTCATAAGGATATTTGACCTCTGTATAGATGACCGAATCACTTGGGAACTACCACGTTCCACCCAAGCATGACCCAGAACTATTCCTGGTTTTAACCCAGATCCCCCAGAGCTAGTTCCAATATCCAAGTTTCTTAGAAATCCTAAGGTAAGGCTTCCCCAACTAGTATATCATGTCTGGACCAGTTCTCCTTTTTCCTCTGAGGAAAATGTTCTCCAAAAACTCTCTTGAGAATAATCAGGCAGAATAATGACTCCCCAAAAAGATAGAAGAGATCCCCAAGCCTCTCCCATGCTTGGGACTTTATAGATAGACTTTTCAGTCAGAGGGGTAGTTAAATCAACAATCATTTGATTTCTTGATTTAACCCATTTTATTTAATTTATGTGCATTTAATATTTTAACTTAGGAACTTTTTACTTTCCTAATTGGACTTTTGTAGGTATTATAATATTTAATTTCCTCTTAGTAATGATAATAATGGATGGTTCTTTACCTTCTTTCTTATATTATTATTATTATTACTATGCTTACTCTTTATTCATACCATGTATAAAATATATAATAATATATTATTTGTTAACTTTCTCTTAGGGTATCACATATTTTTATTCCTAAACTTATGACACTTTCTTCATTAAGGTCATCAGTTAGATGGTTAGGTCTATTAGGCTAGGAAACTCTAAACACCCTTGCATGTTGGATTCCCTCGTATAACATGGTAGTTCTTCAGTACTTGATGAGTTAGAGAAATTTGAGATTTCATTTAATCACACATAAATAAGTGAGATGAGTTCAATATTTTACTCGATTCTTTTTCACTTGGGAATCATTATTTATTTTCAGTAACTCCTAGCGCTTATCTAGAGCCCATACTGAATGCTATAAACAGGGAGTTACAAACTTAGTGCAATTTTAGAGCTCCTCACTCAACACTAATGCTAAGATGTACTTGTAGGATACACCTAGGGATACAATGCCCAAGGATCTGATGTTCTAGCATTTATTCTCAACATCAACATGGAAGGCTCTAGGGCTTATGTCCAACACTTTCAATTTATCTTTTAACACATTTTAGAGTTTCGTGTTGAACACAAATGTCTCAAAGCTCATGCGTTCCAAAGCTTCTCGTTGAACACAAATATAAGTACTCATGTGCTCCAGAGCTTCTTTCTCAAAACAAAACATCAATTTACCCATGTGCTCTAGAGCTCCTTTCTCAACACAAAACATCTCATCAACCATGTGCTTCAGGGTCCATGCCCAACACAGGAAAACATATAGATATCATATACAATTATCTCATGCCCAATATGTAAAAACAAATCATCATGTTCATATGCAGTGGGGTCTTTGACCTAGTATATCAAAATAAAACATCAAGGTAACATCATAATCAATGGGGCTCATTCCCATAAGTGTTAGGTACCAAATTCGGGATATTACATCCCTCCTTGCTTAGAACAACACTGTCCCTGGTGTTCTAGAGACTTGGAATGAAATCATGAAACAAGCTAGCCTAAGACTTTCTCATGGTGGCTTCATTCTCCCAACTAGCCTCATCGGCTTCAAAATGATTCCATTACACTTTCAATTGGACTATGGTTTGCTTCCTAAGCTGCACATCTATCTTGTCCAATATATGAATATGTTCGAGGGAAAACTTCCCTTCAAGTTCTACCTATAATAAGGACCAATCAATCACATGTTTTGTATCATAAACACATTTATTTAATAATGATGCATGGAAAACATTATGGACTCTTATGAGCATGGGTAGCACTAGTTCATATTCCACTAGCCCTCTCTTCGCCAGTATTTCAAAGGCTCCACAAAATCTAGGTGCTAATTTACCGCACCTTCCCAAGCTCAATGAACATTGTTTTTCTTTTACTTTCAAGTACACATAGTCTCCTATTTGAATCTTTATATTTTCTTTTCTTATTTGCATAACTTTTATGGATATCTTGTGCTTCTTTAAGGTTCACTTGGACCTTGGTAACCAACTATACCAATTCCTTGAACATTTCAGGCCATAACATGAGCCAATCCATCGGGCTATCTCAAGTAATCAGGGTTCTACACTTCTGTCCATAAAGTACCTCAAAGGGAATCATCTTATTGGAATTCTGGTAACCATTTTTATACGCAAAATATGTAAGATACAGGTAATCTTCCCACTTGGTGGGGTTGTTCATGAAATACATCCTAAGCATGTCCTCAACAATCTGGTTTACCCTTTATGTTTGCCCATCTTTTTGCGGGTGATATGCAGTACTAAAGTCCAACTACGTCTCTCATCTGGAGGATAAGGATCGAAAATTATTTTTTGTAAAATTAGTATCTCGATCAGAGATGATTGCCTTGGGTGTCCCATGCAATCTAAATATCTCCTTCAAGAAGATATCAGCAATGTGTAATGCCTTGTTGGTCAACTTCACTGGAATGAAGTGTCCTGCTATTGACAATTTGTCTACTACTATAAAGATAGAATCATTTTGTTTCTTACTCTTAGGTAGACCAGTGATAAAATCCATACTAATGACCTCCCACTTGCATTCTGGAATGGGTAATGGCTGCAGCAATCCCAAAGGATGTTGATGCTCAGCTTTGACCAGCTGACATTCCTGACATTTTGCGATAAACAACGTAATGTAGTCCTTTAACTTAGGCAAAAAAAGGTGTCTCTTAAATTTGTTTATAGATAGAGAGCTGGTGCATGGATCGTCGTTTAAGTGGAGATTACAAAATGACAGAGGAATCTAAGCTCTTTCCAGAATATCTTGAATAGAGACAATGAGGGGAACTAAGATGGATACGCAAATCAAGCAGTAGATAAGAACAATGTTGGCCATGCATTGTTATATATGGTTTTCTACATATTGTACAGAACATGTTTTGAGTCTATGAAAAAGGGTGGTAGGGTGGTGCTAGGAAAACATGTTGTCTTCTATGTACAAGTTGGATCCTGTGCAAGTGGAAGTTGGTGTTGGATAATATTATTTTTGTGGGTTGATTAAAAACATTAGGGTTGGTGCTCTCCACAAGAAGGAAATTGTACAACAGAGGTTGCAACCACATTTGAGTAGGTGCTCAAATAAATATGAATATATGTCATTCTCTATTTTGTATGTGTGATTGATGATCATCATCTCTTATGTTATACTTATTGCAAGATAATAACTATAAATCTGTAATCATTAATACTTTTTTAAATATTGAAAAATGCATTAAGGTTTATAAATAACTTATTCACCCCCCTCTTAGTCATTTGAATAATTTCAACAATTGGTATCACAGTGGGTTCCATTTATCTAAAGGTATATCTGTAAGCTTAAACATGAAAAGTTATGAAGGGACTTCATCCAATAAGGTTCCTCTATTTCATGGAATAAATTTTTCCTTTTGGAGAGTTAGAATGAGAACCTATATAATGTCCTTGGGAACTGATGTTTGGGATGTAGTAGAGACTGGCTATGTAAAGCGGGTTTTTCTATCCTCCAGAGATGACAAGATGGAAATAGTTTTAATGCAAAGGAAAAAAACGCTATTTTGAGTAGTTTTGTAGAGGATGAGTTTGTTAAAGTAATGCATTTTGAATCTACGAAAGAGATGTGGTATAAGCTTGTAAACATTTATGAAAGAAATGAAAAAGTAAAGGAGGTCAAACTACAGACATATAGACTAAAATTTGAACAACTAAAGATGAATGAGGATTAAATAGTCAGTAAATATTTCCTAAGAATATAAGAGATTGTGAATGCCATGAAGGGTATTGGTGAAAATTTTGATAAAGCATTCTTTGTTCAGAAAATTTTAAGATCTCTTCCTGAAATATTTAATCCCAAAGTCTTGAGAATAGAAGAATTGAGTGGTCACAAAACTCCATTTGTTGACCAACTCCTAGGTATTCTGATAGCCTATGAAATGAGGATTGGTAAAGACAAATCCACCACTAGAGAAGCTTATTTTAAAGAAGATAAGAACACTAATTTTGAAATGGATGTGGCTTAGGAAAATATTCTTGAGGCTAAAGAAAGGTTCAGGGAAATACAAAGGAAAGATTCCCTTTAAATGCTTTAAATTTCGTAAAATAGGTCATTTGAATCTAAATGTCCCCACAAGCACTAGAGGAAGGCTTCTGATGATGATGAAAAGTATACATTCAATAAATATAATAAAGAGGCTTAAAACAAAAAGAAAATCTTGTTTGTAAATCATGTTGATTCTTCACAAGAGACAAACAACAGTTCCTCTAGTGAAGATTAAGTGAATAAATTTATGCTTGTGGACATAGATGATATTGGAAATGAATATACAGAAAGTGACCTGAATGAGGAATAATCCATGGTTGATATGGAAGGTCAACTAATCAGTTCTCTAGAAGAAATTGATAGACTCATATTAAAGCAAAGGAAACAAAAATAGTTATTGGTGCAGTATGAAAAGAATGGCAAAGATCCAACTGAAGATATTTCCTTCTTAAAATTGGAACTAGAAGAGGCAACGAAAATAGAAGATATTCTTAAAAAACAATTAACAAAAGTGAAAAAGAGATATGAAGATTTGGAAGAAGAAGTAGTGGCAGCTAAAAAAATTTTGGAAAAATTTCAAGCTCTGTACCACCAGAATCTGTCAAGTATCAAAGCCTCATAAGAATTGAACAACGTTCTCAGTAAGCAAAGGTCCCCATGCTTAAAAGAAGGTCTTGGATATGAAGAAGTTTCATGCAACAATTAGTGATAATGCGAACATAGTGTGCAAACAAAAGGAAATGAAGCAAGTACCAGAATCATAAATTCAGATGAGAATTATCAAACAAGGATTGCTTAGAAACATACTCAACAAAAGGGAAGACCTCCAAGATTCGGGTACTAAATTTTTTTCCATAGTTACTGTTATTGTTGCTCTAATTTCAGTCACAAAGGTACAAACTGTGCATTTAATTTTATAAATATGTAATCAAAGAACAATCAATTGCTGCAACATAGAATAAGAGAGGCAACAAGAAAACAAGAACATCATACAACTCAGTTCACAACTAAGAGAATAACTCATTATAGACATAACAATTATTTTGATCTACTGTACAATGAGCCAGAATGTTATGTTTTTCATAACTTTGAACATAATGCTTTAAAATTTCATATGAAGGGTTACAAAAGACTCCCCAAGGATGAATTACTCTGCTGAAAGTGATAAAGTTTGGAAGAAGAAAGAAAATAACAAATGTGGCCTAGTCCTTTATGTTCAAAAGCAAAAATTCCCCTCATATATTGAAAATGGATGTTCCAAACACATGAGTGGTGATAAAATTAAGTTTCTATCTCTAAGTGAGTATAAATCAAGAAATGTAGCTTTTGGGAATGATGCTCCAGGGAAAATCAAAGGAAAAGGAATGGTCAATTTGAGTAATGGCAAAGGAAAATCCCAAGATGTATTGTATGTAGATGGACTAAAACATAATATTCTTAGTGTCATTCAGTTTTGTGACAAAGGATGTGAAGGTTTTTTCACTTCTAAAGATTGCAAGATAAAGTATGTATCCTCAGGACAGTTGGTTGCAAAAGGTATAAGAACTGAAAAACAATGTCTATGTCTTGAAAGAAGAAAAATAAGAATGTCATCTAAGCAAGTATGATAAACACTAGCTTTGGCATAGGACACTTGGAAATTTAAACTTTGATCACATAATCAAACTACTCAACAATGGAGAAGTAAAATATCTTGCAATGATATCAATGTCATATGACTCTGTTTGTAAACCTTGTCAAATGGGAAAATTGACTCGCACATAGTTTAAATCCAAGAACTTCACATTAACAGGAAAACCACTTCAGTTATTACGTATGGATCTGTGTGGACGATCAATAAAGGAAGGAACAAGAGATAAATATATTTTATGTTGGTCATTGATGATTATTCTAGACTGACATGGGTTTAGTTTTTGAAAGAAAAATCTGAAGCACTTGAAAAGTTCAAAATTTTTAACGCTCTGACTGAGAATCAAAGAGGAAACAGACTGAAGCGAGTAAGAAATGATAGAGGAGGGGAGTTTTGTTTAGGAAACTTCAAATATTTTTTATCTAAACATGGAATTAAAAGAGAATACCCTATTCCAGCGACCCCACAATAGAATGGCGTAGTTGAGAGACAGAATACGTCAGTACAACAGATGGAAAAATCAATGATGAATGAAAGGAGTATTTCTCATACATACTTGGTAGAGGAAATTCACACAGCTATTCATATTCTTAATAAAGATCACGTAAGGCCAAACAATGATAAGAATCCTTATGAACTATGGTGTGGAAGACCTGCTTCTATCAAACACTTTAAAGTCTTTGGAAATAAATGTTATATTAAAAATAATGATGAACATATTGGGAAATATGATGACATGGATGATGAAGGTATATTCTTAGGATAGGTTGTAAACAATGAAGGGTACACTTGTTATAAGAAGAGGCTGCATAAATTTTTTGATTGTTTGACATTAAAATCGATGAAGGAATCCCTATAAAACATATTCAAATAAGCAGTGTTGATCCAGATACAGAAGATAAAGTTGAATTTATGGAAGAACAGGTGCAAGAATCAAGAAAAGAAGATTGAAAGTTAGATGATGAAAGTGGAAACACTCATATAGATTCAAGACAATAGACAAAAACAAAAGCACCTTCCATGATCATTTAGAAGAATCATCCTGAATATCAGATAATTGGTGAAAATAATAAAGGAGTGTAGACAAGAAGAAATTTGATCAAAGATTAAGAACAATCTTAGATCGCTTTCCTGTCTATGATGGAACCTAAGAATTTTGAGGAGGCCATTGAGGATGAATATTGTGTTAATCAAGAGCTTGATCAGATTGAGAAAAATAACACTTGGGAGTTGGTTCCTAGACATGCAGATAAAAATGTAATAGGCTCCAAGTGGGTTTTTAAAAACAAGATGAATGGACAAGGACAAATTGTGAGGAATAAAGGTTGATTGGTCTGCAAGGGGTATGCCCAATTGGAGGGACAAGATTTTGATGAAAATTTTGCACCAGTAGCAAGATTGGAAGCTATCAGAATGTTTCTTTCTGATGCAACTCAGAAGAACTTCAAATTCTATCAGATGGATGTTAAGTCATATTTTCTCAATGGAGATCTAGAAGAAGAGTTTTATATAGAGAAACCTGAAGGATTCCAACTGACAGACAATCGTGACAATCTCACTTCAAATTTGAAACAAGCACCAACAGCTTGGTAATATAGACTGGATTAATATATACTAGAGAAAGGATTCAAGAAAGGTACTATTGAAAGTAACTTGAATATCAAATTTGGAGGTGATAATCTATTAGTTGTTTTGGTGTATGTGGATGCTATTATATTTTGATGCACTAATGATTCTTTGGTGCATTGGTTTGCTAATTCCATGCAATTTGAGTTTGAGATGTCAATGATAAGATAATTATCATTCTTTCTTGGTCTTCATGTTATTCCAATTTTTCAAAGTTTATATCTCTCCTAAGAGAAGTATTTGAAGGAGATGTTGAATAAATTTTAGATGGAAGATGATTCAACTGTTAGTATACCTATGCGTGTTTGCTGTAAACTTAGCAAGGATGGTCCCTCACTTGATGTTGATCAAAGAACATATTGGTCAATGATAGGAAGTCTCTTATACATCACAACATCTCATCCTGATATAATGCAAGTTGTTGGAATGGTAGGTAGATTTCATTCTGCTCCTAAGCAAAGTCATTTGGTCGTTGTTAAGAGTATATTTAAATATTTAAAGGGCACAATGAGTTATGAATTTTGGTATCCTAGAAATCAGAATCTTCAATTAACTGCATGTCCAGATGCTGATTGGAAAAATTCTTTGGATGAAAGAAAGAGCACACGTGGAGGTACATTCTTCTTAGGTGATTACTCAGTTTCATTAATGAGTAAGAAACAAGGCTCAATATATCTATTCACTATAGAAGATGAACACATTATTTCTACCACCTGTTGTTCACAAATACTATGGATGATTCAGACACTGGAAGAACTAGAAGTTAAATATGTTGATCCTATTCCTCTCCATTTTGATAATACCAGTGGCATTATTATGTCCAAAAATCGAGTCGCTCATTCCAAGACTAAGCACATACCTATTAAGTACCACTTCTTAAGGAAGAAGGTTACAAACACAGTAGTTCAATTGAATTGTATTCCTTCTACAAAACAAACTACTGATATCTTAACTAAACCCTTACCAAAGACACAGTTTGAGTACCTACACTAGAAGCTAGGTATCGTATCTTATCCCAAATAACTTGTTCACTTTGATAGGGGGAGTTGTTCCATAGATTTGTCTTTGAAATTGATGTCAAACATGGACAAGTTGTTTATTATAGATGATAAACATATTACAGATTACAAGTACAACATATATCTAGAATTCGAAGGTTGCCATCAATGCCAAAGGGGAATATTGTTGGAGGTTTTTCGGTGATATGGAAACACTTTAGAGTGTGATATGGCTGTAGTTAATGGAAACATAGATCCAAGTATATGATACAGATAAGAAGAGGACTCCCAAGAATCCATGGCTTGTGTAGAAATATGAAGGACATGTGAGAACCCATAAAGAAATGAACAATTACGAGAAAATCCACAAAGTTTGAATCTAATGGACAGTTCTAATGGTTAGGTGTAAGCCTGCAAAAGAAATCAACAAGCAAGAGAAAAACCACAAATTTTGAAAGATAATCTGATGAACATATCTGACGGTTAGGAGTGGACCCACACAAGAAATCAACGATCAAGAGAAAATCCACAAAGTTTGAAAGATAATTTGATGAACAGATCTGACGGTCGGGAGTGAATTTGCAAATGAAATTAATGACACAGAAGGTGTTTTGCAAATGAAAGGCAGAAAATGGAAAGCCTGGAATGTTTTTAAACAAATGTTGAAAACCTGAGACTCGCATCCCGTACCAAATCTAAGCTCAACGGTTGGGAAGGGGTGCCGAAGATATCGACGACGCAGAAGGAGTTTTGCAAGAGAAAGGAAGAAAGTGGAACATTTAGAAGTTTTTTAAACACATAATGAAAACCCAAGATCCGCATCCCATGCCGGATATAATATCAACGGTTGGGAAAGGCTACAAAAGAAATCGACTTCGTGGAAGGAGTTTTGCAAGTGGAAGGCAGAAAGAGAAAAAGTGTGGAAGTTGTTTAACAAAATGTTGAAAACACAGGATCTACATCTCGCACCAGATCTAAGATCAGCGATCGAAAAATGTTGCATCTTTTATCATTTAATATTGTTCATCCAATATTTGTCAAATGAATCTAGTGTACTCTGTGGATCATCCAATCTCTATCGAATGAATTTAGTGAACATGATGTCTCAGCTTCTTGATTTTCTATATTTAAGGTATTCAATCAAGATGAGTCATATTTTACTTCCTCAAGGGAACCATTTTGTTTGC
>LPNX010096528.1:0-33108 GCA_001517045.1 Pseudotsuga menziesii
CCCAGAAGGGGTGTTGTTTCACCCTTATTGCGCTGGCAGGTATCACATTCAGCCACCATCTGTTGAATTGTCCTTTTCATGCCCTGCCAAAAGAAGTTGTGCTGTGCCCGTTCATACGTTTTGAGAAAACCAGAGTGCCCAGCTGACGGAGAAGCATGGAGTTCATAGAAGATAGCTTGTTGAAGAGCTGTGTTTTGGGGAAGCACCAGATGACCCTTGTATCTCAGTGAAGCACCATCCCAAGAGTAATGTGGGACAACAGAAGGGTTGTTGTCCAAGCATTGGATGATGTGAGATAATGAAGAGTCATTGACATAACCCTGTTGAACCGATTGCAACCAATTTGGAACAGGCATAGAAATAGCGGAAAGAGAACCTTGGTCATCAAATGTGCGAGAAAGGGAATTCGCCACAATATTTTCCTTACCCTTCTTATAAGTGATCTCATAGTCATAACCCATGAGTTTGCTAACCCATTTCTATTGTGCTGGGGAGGGTACACGCTGTTCTAGGAAATATTTTAGACTCTGGTGATCAGTCTTGATGCAGAAATGATTCCCTAAGAGGTAGGGTCGCCACTTTTGGACTGCATGCAAAATAGCCATCATTTCCTTCTCATATGTAGAGGTAGCTAAATTCTTATCGGAAAGGGCTTTGCTGGTGAACGCAATGGGGTGTTCATCTTGAAGGAGAACAGCACCAAGTCCATTGCCGCAAGCATCACTCTCAATAGTGAAGGGCTTGGAAAAATCGGGCATAGCTAGAACAGGTGTAGTACACATAGCTTGTTTCAGCTTGTCAAATGCACACTTAGTAACATGTGTCCATGTAAAAGCATCCTTTTTCAACAGAGTAGTTAATGGAGCTGCAATCTTCCCATAATCCTTGACAAACTTGCGGTAGTAGCCAGTCAACCCCAAAAAACCACGAAGGCTCTTGAGTGTCTTAGGAGGCGGTCAATTGTTCATGGCAGCGATTTTGGCAGGATCCACATGAACCCCTTGTGCTGAGATAATGTGCCCGAGATACTCAACTTCCTTTTGGCCAAAAACACATTTAGAATTTTTGGCATGGAGATGATGATCAGAGAAAAGTTGCATTACAAGAGCCAGATGCTGGAGATGTTCAGCCCATGTTTTACTATAGATGAGGATATCATAAAAAAATACCAGAATGAATTTCCGCAAATAGGGTCGAAATATTTTATTCATCAAGGCCTGGAATATGGAAGGAGCATTAGTGAGACCAAAGGGCATGACCAAAAACTCATAGTGGCCATCATGTGTGCGGAAAGCTGTTTTAGGGATATCATCCTCATGAACCCGAATTTGATGATACCCAGAGCGAAGATCCAACTTGGAGAAAAATTGAGCACCATGAAGCTCATCAAGAAGCTCATCAACAACAGGAATTGGAAACTTATCCTTGATGGTGAGGTGATTAAGTGCTCGGAATTCAATGCAGAGGCGCCATGACCCATCTTTTTTGCGGACAAGAAGAACTGGTGAAGAAAAGGAACTTGTGCTTGGGCGAATAATACCTTGCTTCAGTAAGTCCCTAACGAGGAGTTCAATCTCTGTTTTTTGGTGAAATGGGTAGCGATAGGGCCTGATGTTGGGAGGAATGCTGCCAGGAAGGAGCTGAATATGATGGTCCTCTGGTCGTGAAGGTGGAAGTTCCATTGGTTCAGCAAAAACACCTGTATATCGATCCAGAATTTGTTGAAGATCCAAAGGAGTAGTGGGGGCCGCTGATGGTTGCATTTGAATGGAATGGAGCTGAGCGATGACACCATGGGAACTCTTCTTAAGGAGTTTTTCCATGCGATGTGAACTGATGATGTTGAGAGACCCTGGTTGTAATCCTTTCAAAGCGTGTTTGTGTCCATCGGGGGAGAACTACATCCAAAGTTCAGCAAAATCCCATAATACGGGGCCAAGTGTGCACAGCCATTGGGCACCCAAAACCACATCACATCCGCCTAAGGTCAAGGCAAACATGCCAGAGCGGAGGTTATAATCTCCCATAGAGATACGCACATTACGACACTTCCCTTTGCAAGGTAAGGTGCCCCCATTAGCAACCATGACTTCAAAGTTGGAGCAAGGATGGATAAAACAATCAGCTTGTTTGGCGATCCGAGGGTCAATGAAATTATGAGTGCTGCCAGAATCAATGAGTATTGTAAGAGGAAGCTTCTTGAAGTAACCGCGTACCCATATTATTTGGGGGGCAGTGACTCCAGCTAAAGCATGGAGGGATATCTCGGGCTGGTCGTCTTGAGATGGAGGATCAGTAGGAAACTCCTGAGTGTCAACCGGAGCATCCATTGTATCGAAAGCTTCGTCACCAATTTCAGAGGCAGGTGGAGAATCCACATCCAAGAGATAAAGCTTTTGTTGAACACATCGATGTCCCCGACTGAATTTCTCATCACAATTATAACAAATCCCTTTTTCTCTGCGTGCCTGCATCTCTGTTTTAGACAAATGCCTGATTGGAGGTGAGCGAGGAGCTGGCAGAATGGGAGGTCGTTGAGAACCCATATTTCGGAAGGGAACAAAAGAGGATTTGGAGCGCTGTTGGGCTGCCATCTTGTCTTCTACCAACTTAGCCAACCCTAGGGCTTCCATCATTGTGTTGGGACTGAACATTTTGACCTCAGAGCGAATTGCATCCTTTAGACCACTAATAAAACAACTCCGGTAGAAGTCATCAGGTAATCCTTCAGTGTGATTAGCTAGTTTCGCAAATTCAGTTTGATAATCTTTCACAGTGCTAATTTGGAGAAGTTTAGTGAGAGCTCCTATGAAGTCATCAAAAGCACTAGGACCAAATCGTTGCAAAAGGAGCTGGCAAAAATCAGGCCATTTTGGCTCTTCATGAGCCTTGATGTACCAACGATACCATTGAAGAGCTTCCTGTTCCAAGTGAAAGGAGGCAAGTGGAAATTGGTGGACATCAAAAGTATTATGAAGACTAAAATACTGTTCTGCATGATATATCCATCCAGTCGGATTAGTACCATTGAAGCGAGGAAAATCTAGCTTCGGACCGTGAAAATTGCTGGAAGAAGAGAACCCATTGTTTGATGGAGACTCGGACTGTTGTCTAGAGTGCATAGCTGAATGCTCAAGATGGAGATCGAGAAATTTTTCATCCAGTTCCTGGAGTTTGGCTTGGATGGCTGCAAGTGCTTCCTCCATGGTTTTTGCTCCTGTGAGGGTGACAACCATAACCAGGAGTTTTTTTTTGGGGGGGGGGAAGTGGGTAGAAAAAAAAAACATAAACTGTTTCAGTAGAGGAAAATCTGGATTTGGGAAAAAATCGGAAGGGTAATTGGGGTTTGAGTAAGTTTTGGACATTGTTGAAAGGACATGGAAGCAAAAAATGGGGATTTTAGGAGCGGGGTGAAAGGATGAAAAAATTTGGTAGAGAGGGACAAAGAAGCAGAATGAGGAAAGGAATTGGGTGGCAAAATTTGAAGGCGTTTGGGTGAAAATCGAAGGAGTTATGACAAACCCTAAAAATAGACAAATATGGGATTTCGGGTCTTGGGAAGTGGAATTTGGGATAGGGTCTTCAGGAATGAAATATGCAGAATGGAATTGCAGAGGTGTCAGTGAAGTTTCAGGGAAAACAGAGTTGAAACCAAGGAGATATGGATTTTTTATTTTTATTTTTTCCAGGAAGGGATCTGCAACAACGCGAAAGTGATCGGAAACAGTGGAATCTGCAACGGCGCAGAAGTGATCGGCAACAAATGGATTTGCAACGGCGCGGAACTGACCAGCAACAGTTCTAGACATAGGAAATCTACGATTGTGCAACTGAAAATAGATATGGACCCCAGGTATGTGCGGCTTCCTATCGGTTCAAGGGATTCACTCGGCCACCAATGCTGTCTGACGGTTTGCATATTGGGGCAGTACCCCTCACTCCACGGCTCAGGTAAAACTGATAACCGCTTGGCCACAAACGACAGCTCTTGGTTTACCTAACGGGTGGGAACTAGTCAATCAGGTAAGGGTCATTGCCCTTTTCGCTGGCAGGTCCTCTCAATGGGCCAGCTACTTCGGGGTTCCTGTGGTACTCCTCACAATGAGTTTTAGGGCTTATGCCCAAGTACTTCCCACAGTTAAGCGGATAGGGATTATTCCCAGATCCGAACCTGCAACAGAAGCGAAAATAAAAATTTGGGCAGAAATTTCACCCAACGAGCACAAGAAAGTGCTCTGATACCAGATGTGAGGACCCTGCAGCAAATAATTAATCAAAATACATGATATAGCAGCAGAACTCAAAATCACTTTTATATTAATCGCAGGCCACTTCGAGGGGGTAACCTCCTTTGAGCAAGCGCAATACAAAATAACTTCACGGTGCCTTCCTTGGCCTTCACACACACTTATATACTAAAAATAGGCGCCAATACTATGGGTTAAAACCATGGGCCAATATAAACTATGGATCAACAAATACTACAGGCGGCTTACAAAGCATATGCGCCCAACAACAATAACACAAACTATGGATCAACAATTACTATGGGACGACTTACAAAGCATATGCGTCCAACAACAATATACTAACACGGTAAAGAGAAGGATTGACATGAGTTCCTAACATACTATCTAGTAGTCCACAACATGATATTGTAATGAATCTATGCACTATGATTTTAACAATATTCTAAGGCCCTTTTTGATAATGCTAACCAAATTTATCTTTTTAAGAATCATGTTTATAGTCAAAAACCCGCAAATGGTACTTATCTTGTTTTAGATGACCAACTGGTCACTCTATCTCGAGCATAATCCTCGTACATCCATAGGGTTCTCGACGGAACTTCACGCCCCTAATTTACTTCCTATAACACAAAAGCTGCAAGGTTAGTTCACCTTCGCCATAGCATTTCTCATGTGCATTCATCATGACAAGGAGAAAGACATATATAATATAATAATGATTTTCTTTTCTACTGGCACTTGCTTTAATATACATTCTAATTGTCACATTTAGTGAGTCAACTGTGATTAGTTATATACTTACAGTTCATACCTTAGAATACAAATGACTCGTAGTGTGAGAGAGAAAGTCTTCCCCGATATTTACCTTATTGATTTTTGTTATCTGTAACCACCCAATCATTATTTTATCCAACTTGTACCTGCTGATTTGTGTTCCGCCCATAAAGGTCCAAGTGTTGTAACTTGAGCTCTGATACCATTTTGTAATGAACCCGAAATTCCTTAATGTAATTTCTAAGAAAATGGGGTAATTTTTTTTTCTTCTTTTACTATATCCAAACAAGTCAACTATATGTTAGTCACCTCAGAGTGTGTAATTACATAGTTGTAAACACTACTATTAGTTTTATCAATTCATAGAAGAAGATTGCAATTCGATCTGATTAAGTTTCATTGAGTAGCTGACAAGAGGGCTATACTAATAACCACACTAGTACAAGAATAATGATACAAACTTATACCTCAATTATAAAATCTCATTTTCTTTGCAATTAAAAACTGTCAAACTACAAATCATTCTAATACAATCCTACGTAAGAGTATCTTATTTAGAATAGATACAACCGTTACAATAGTCGCAAGACTTATCCTTGAATGAGATAACACCTACATATTAACACTTTCTTTTTTTCGTCGTCCCATGCCTTCTACAGTCTCGGGACACAGCTTCGGTAGCCACCACTTGAAGTCATGCAACCTCAACATAAATATTAGAACTGTATAGCATCATACAAATTCAAGAGCATAAAACAAGATAAATCCATGTAACAAAGTTAATTGTTAAATAAACTAATTCAAAAGATGTGTGTAGGAGTAGCTAGTTTATTTTACACTTGTCCCTTGAGAGTTGTTCCAAGACTTGTCAATCATTGGAACACAACTTTTGCAACCACCACTTTATATGACTTAACAAGCATATTAGTACCATAAAACCATGAGCGTAAGTTTATAAACAAAGTAAATTACATCCATAAACAAATCTAGCTGATTAAGATACTTATTTTTTTTGCTTGAGCGACTGAAAGCATGTCTACGACTTTCCTCCCAACCATAGGCTTCATTTGATGTTTGTTTTCCCGTCAAAATCCACCCCCGTGCTGGGCGACGAATCCACTAAGGTTCAAGGTTATAAACAGAAAGCTCTCCAATTTTTCAAGTTAATATAGTATTGAGACTTTAGAATTATTAGTCATCATAGATTTTGAAGTTTTATATTAATCGCGACTACATCCTCATCAGTTCTTGTCCCTTATAAAAGGGCATGTCAACAATATTACTTCAATGAATGTATACCAATAACTACCCAAATTATGTAAGCCATGTAACCACTATTTTATAACAACCTTTTACCTTACCATGTTACTTATACAAAAAAGTGTGCATAAGTTACCTATTATATTCAAGAGGAAACTCCCATAAACTATATAATAGGATTAAACATATATTAACATAAGGACCTTTCCTTCACTAATATATATATATATATATATGACATTTGTAGATTGATTATTGGTTCTCTTCTTATCTATTTGATGTATCTTTTGTCATTTAAGTAGTATTGTTAAAACCAACAAAATACTCACCATGACATTAGGTTATATACATATTTAGGACCTAAATATTAATGAAGTGTTGCATAATAAAATAATTGTAACGATATTCACACGGTACTGAAACTCTTTCATTTACTAAAATATTAACACTTCAACATTTAACTTAACACCCACCCAAGGAACTACCATCCTTTTTACCCAATTGTTAACCATTTAAAACAAAATATGCCACCATTTTACTCAATCCTTAACAAATTTAAAACAAATTATGCTAACAATTTTCTTTTCCCAATCTTTAACATATTAAAACAAACTATGCTAAAAACAACCTTTTCATCCAGTCTTTAACATATTAAGACAAACTATGCTAACAATTTTTTCACCCAGTCTCTAACAAACTTAAACAACATATGCTAACAACGATCCTTAATAAATTTAAAACAAATTATACTAACAATATTTTTACCCAATCTTTAACATATTAACACTTATGCTAAAAATGTTTTCACCCAATCCTTAACATATTAAAATGAATTATGCTAAAAACAAATTATTGTAAAAATCTTTTCACCCGATCTTTAACAAATAAAAAGAAAACTTGTATACAAGTAACTCCACCTTTTGAGTCAACAAAACCCAGTAAACTATAAATTACAGATCGATTTCCACATGGATAGGAATCGTCATATAAACACACTCAAAATTATCATTAAACTGGAATCATTCATGATTCCATGGTAAATAATCTAATAGGTTGTATAGAAAATAAAAGATAAGTAAAAACGTGTATTAGAAACCTAGCTTCCACAGTCATTTTCGAGATAAACTACATACTAAGTGGAAATATTCCCTCAAATTCGATTCCATAAGACTCATATATATAAAAAAAAACATTCAAAATTACACAAGTATAGAGTCGATAGTAAATTAAATTGATTACCGGTCTAGATCAAAACGCAAGCCATAAGGCATATATCTTCGATCTTAATCAATGCAGGAACTAAAGGCATAAAACTATACTTCAGATCTAAATTTGAAATGCAGCCATCACTTAAGTTCATAATCGCATGGCTAAAACCAAAGAGGCGTTACCATGCCTTTACCAAAAACTCTCGTTCTAAAAAACAGATCTAAAACAATGATGCATTTACAAACTGATTTCTAACACCAAGATCTGGATTTCCAGCAAATCTATTTCAACGTCGACCACCAAACAAAGTCCAAGAATTTATTCAAGATCTCAGGTCTCATGTAAACATGCATACAATCCATGCTCAATAGAGGAAAATGCAAATGATGGTTGAAAAACTCTTACCAAATGATCGTGGTGAGTGGAAGGTAAAATCCGGTATGAAATAATGTTGACAAGTTGGTTTATTTGTGCACACCGATCACAATAAGGACCACCTTCCCTAAATTAATCTTTCCTGCTCGGGTTCCAATCTTGTAGGGGCCAGAGCTCTCCCTTCAAAACATCTTCTTGCACTCGACTCGTGCTAGGGTTTAAATGCAGAAGTCTTACAAATCTCACCTTGTAGGGCCAAGTGCAGAGCTCGTCCTTCTGAACCTCTTCCCCCTTCCCCCTTTGGAACATCTTCTTTTTATAATACTTCTCCGCACCCCTATCTTGGTAGATCTCTCGAGCCAAGTGGCAATCTTGAGATCAGGAAGATCTGTCTAGTGCAGATCTCCCACTCCGAAATATACCAGACAAAATATTTAATGCACTAGAGGTTCCTCCTCCAAAATCTCGGGTTTTAAAAACCATCACCGTCTAATAAAATCATCAATATTATATTCTTCTAATATAAAGTGTCTTTTATTAGAATCCCTTCAATGTTTATGAAGGGTAATGAAAATGAGATCTAAACGTTTCCCTTAATTTCTTTTAAACTATCTTTTTAGTTATATAATGAACGATTAAGAAAAAGTCTTCCCATTTGATTATATGGGAATACTCTAGTTCAAAAGTAATTCTTTTATTCCTTAATTCATATAAAATATTCTCAAATACTTTTTGATATGCCTTAAATGGTAATTCGTAGTATAATTTATTCATGCACAGATGTATAGTTTACTTCATTTCATGTATTAAAATACCTTCTTTTAATTTTTGTGAGAACAAATTATGTAGTTAAACCTTTACGGCGGAAAGTATTATTGACTGAAATTTCTTTCAAGAGAAAGCTTCGAGATTTTTATTAAAAAATTTGGGGAGGTCTCCTTGGCAATTGATGCCAAAAAAGGATCATACAGACCCATTAATTAGTAACTAAGTAATCAGCCTATTTGCACTTACTTAAACTTAGTATGACACCTAAGGGCTTAGGTCATCAAGGGAATCATTATTCTTCTTCTAGTTCCCAAGGCTACACTCGTCATTTCAACTTTCCCCTTAGTGGCATTTAGCTTCTAATATTAGCTCAGGTAAATGCTTAAATCAAAAGAGAAACTTCAGTGTCCATGACGCTTAAGATGACCCCCGTCATCTAATGACATGGCCTCCTAGCCAATCATCTCTTCCCCTAGTGGATTCGTCCCCATTATCGTTTTTAGTCGCACATGTTTTCAGTCTTCTAGCATTATTAAATTTCATCTATAATTTTGATGAGTTAGTTTTCATACTTACAATGCCTTTCACTTATGCTTCATATTTTTTGGTGGCGTTATGAGGGGATGTTACATTATGGCTAGAGACTAAAGTCTTATCTACATGGACACGCAGATCACTAGAGGCATTGTTGTTTGCAAATCAATGCTTTGTGTAGTGCCCAAGTAAAGGAGGATCGATTCTTTTGGCATGCATGCGGTTTCTGATAGTTAATTCCAGCATGGTTCTATTCTCATTTCCAAATTGTAATAACCCTAAAAGTTTAAAGCACGGGCAGTCTACCGAACACAAGTTACAGTAAATGCTTTCAACGAACAAGACTTTGGAACTGTAGTGTAAGAATCCTGACTAAACGTCTCGGCCCGCTTTTTGATGCCACGCAGATGCCAGAGATTACAATTTTAATTTGTTATGATTCTGAAAACTAAAAATGGTTACTGAGTTATAACATTTACATAACAAAAAAAAATCAAACTCTTTATTTAAAATAAAGAAATTTCAAAGCAATAAAACCAACAAAGGTGTCACATGTATGAGAAAGTTACACAACGGAAGCCCATCTTCCCGTGACAGAGCTATACATTGAACAGTTTAGAAAAAAAAATGGATGGCAACAGAGATCTGAAGATGTTCCTATTGCGCTTTGACAGAAAGCGGGACTTTTTATTATTATTATCATGATCTAAAATAACGGGGCTGTAAATTGCGACTTTTTTTAAAGTTTGGTTGTAAAACAAAAAAAATGAAAACAGAGGTTCAAGTCAAGGGAAAAAAACTTAGACGGCTCGGTCTTCTCCAGATTTTCAAATAGCCGGTAGAACAAATAAAATAAAACGATAAAATAAAAAGAAACACAACATAGAGCTTTTCCAAACTACGATCGCAGACATCGATAAGATCTGGATCCGACCCTTCAATACTTTTTATTTTATAAAATAAATAAATAAAAGAAAAACCTGCAGTAGATAAGAACACGACAACAGATGATGCATGATTTGTTGAATCATAACTCTAAGATGCATACAAGTAGGACACACTTCTATTTTCCACATATATAATTTTATAGGAACCCAAAGTTTCAGTCGATCGGTTGTCTGTACCTCGTTTTCAAAAAAAAATAACCAAGAAAAAACGAAACAACAACTCTGTATTTTGAAAATCAAGATCCATCTCATTAAAATAACTCTACCTAGATATTTTATTAAAAAGCAACCTAGATCATAAATTCATAAAATACAGTTCCATAGATCTATGAGTAAGAAGGAAAATCCAATCTATTTACGTGAATCCAGGGAAAAACACATTTGGAGAATCAACTCCTCCCAACCATAGGAGGCAACAACTCAACAGTTTGCTCCGCTCCACCCCCGATCTGGATCACCAACCATGCACCAGAACAGCAAGACACTTCCTCGTTGCACTCAACCTCGAGTTCGTAACAAGTTCTCACGATGGACGTATAAAAATAGAAAAACTCTCAACACATGCATTCAACAATTGTTTTCCTCATGCACAACACGGCGTCACGTGCTAATCCAGTGCACTCATATAAATAGCTTTGCCTAGGTCTTATGCCATCCCAATCAAATCTCCAATCAGATCCCTAAATCCGTATGATTTAGGATCTTGTATGGTTGTTGAGTTTTGGATTGGATTTGATTGGTATAAATCACTATAGCTTGCTTACACATGTTCTTTGGTGCCATCGTTGGTGTTCCCTCATGTAGTTGAGTTCTCCGAGTGTTATTTTCTTTATTAATAAATAAATAAAAAGGTTTGTTTGTGCAAATGTCATTGAAAAATAAAAGCAATGTCATGGGGGTATTACACCATAAAGCCTACAATATGGGTTTTCCTTGCATCATGAGCTAGGCCTTATGTGACCAAGGTAGGAAGTTGTATTGCAAGCAACATTGGTGGTTGTAGGTTGAGTGAACGGTTGTTTCCAAATACTAAAGATAATGCACCAAAGATATAAAAGCAGACAGTTAGAGGTCGAGCATCCATAGAAGAGGATCTAGAAAAGTATGTTAGACTCTTGGGGTAGTATGGTGTTCTTAGGAGGGGATAGAAGAGGATCGAGAAAAGTATGTTAGACTCTTGGGGTAGTATAGTGTTCTTAGGAGGGGTTAGGGCCTAAAACTATTTCACATCTTGTGTCAGGGCAAGATTAGTTACATTTGGTCTGGGTTCCAAAGAATCCTTGACAAGTACAAGAGGTGGCCTTAGTTGAGAGGGAGTAAAGAAATTACCAAAGAGTTGGAGTCAAAGGGTATGACTATGGAGTATTTTGGTTCATGTGGGAAGTCAATTGGAGAACCTACTTGGAGGTTATCACTACTAGTGAAAGTAGTTATGGCCTCAAAGAAATCATTATTATAAGGGAACAGTGTGGTTGAGGAGAAATGGGTACTTTCGTGAATAAGGGAAGAAATGGGTGCATATTCCCCCAAGGATTAATGGATTTGGCCAACCTCCAAGCTGAAGAGATGATGATGAGTTTCTCTAGACCCATGGCCTTGCACTCGATGGAAGTGGATGTTGCACAACCAGTGGAATAGGACACATTGCATGGGCTCAAAGTGAGTGATAGAAGATGAGATTTTTCATGTGATGGGGGATCACAGTATGATATTTTATAAAATGGTAACGATGCGTCTCTCATGAGGGACTTTCAGGACAAAAAAAAACAAGTATACCAGAACCTTCATCGCATCAATGTAATCACGTCCAAGGCCTTCACAAACATCATGTCTATCCAATCTTTATGAACAAATATTATATTCTCCAGTGGCAAATTTTGTTTTCTCGTGGACTTCAATGACAATTTTGTTCTCTATTGCAATGCACTGGAGTGGTTTATGCACTCCAACGACTACATAATGAATGTTGTGTGCAACACCCCACTTGTATGTGCATGTGCATGTGTTTGATGGTAGGTTTACCAATAAGCCTTGGCAATGCAATTTAAGTGCCCTACAAGATTGTTTAAATCACCAACTCTAGAATGGATATTTGCTCATTTACTAGTTTAGGCTTTGAAAATTTTAAATTGATTAATGTAAATATTTAAATCATTAAACGCACTCATTTCATTTATATTGATCTCAAGGTAACTACTATAAATCTTAAAACTAGCTATTTAGAGATCTCAAACCACTCAAACTAAAAAAACACATAGATCCTCAAAAAAAATTAACTTTGACACGTGTTTAGATTATTCCACAAAAAGTTCCCTGAGCATAATTTTTTATTTAGTCACGTTATGACAGATGCTCAAATTTTGTACAAATGCTCAAATTTTGTATAATAACCATGAAGAACACATGTAAAAATAAGCTCATCATTATAGTATAGTATATTGAGTGAGACTAACTTTAGATTCATTTCAAAAGCCTTAAGAAGTACTTTCTATTTTATACTAAATAGATCATACTTTGGTGAGAGGTTACAACTTCAATGTATAGGCTATGGATTGTGGGCCTCACTCATCCCTTGAATTGAGCGAGAGACTTAGAAACTTGGCATAAATATGATTAAAATTTGCTTATTCAATTACAACTGAATTAGGCCTCCTCAATCTAATAAAAACTAATTAACTTATTTACAACTCTATTATGTTTCTTGATTACAATTTTGTTTAGGGTTGTGAACCTCACGGCTCTAAATGAGCGAGAGACTTACAAAAATAGGCGCATGCCGCTAAGAGTGGCCAACACACGGTATTCTTTAGTAAAAGGCGAAAGAATAGTTCGCTCTGTGTTGATCACACGGCTCCGTACTAGAAAACACCAATATTCCAGAAATTTATAGTTACGTACTCTTCTATTTTAAGTAACACAGTGAATGTGGGATGAGCTGTGACAATCTGCTGACCGCCGCAACCATTCGGTGAACCCCATTGCTTAACCTATATACATGCAATGCTACTATTAATTGAATTTCTTATTTGCAAAATACGAGAAGGCATAAAAAATGGAAAAGAAAATCGCCTTTTTGAAAGGTTGCTAGGGACCTTTTTTCAAAATATTGCATGATATTGTTAGTTATTACATTGTGGTAAACAATCACGTTATTGCACAAATACTCCACAAGGAATAAGGGTGATACCAACACTTTTATGAAAGAGATGTAACAAAGAGATGTAACATGGTGGAAAAATATTGAGCAATTTTCTTTTTCAAAGTAATTTTTTTTCTTCATGTGTTTAGATTTTTTTTAAATAAAAATATAAAAATAAAAGAATCAATATGGATAGGTTTTTATGTAACTAAATAATTCCAAAATGTGTGTAAGAATTATGATGGTATATAGAAGCAACAAAGATGAGTACATGGGGTGTGTTTCATCCAAAATGTGTGTAAGAATTATGATGGTATATAGAAGCAACAAAGATGAGTACATGGGGTGTGTTTCTTTGGAATGATTGAACAAATTTAAATGCAACTAAAGCTTTGGTCATTTAATGTAGTAGAATTTCAAAGATATAGTAAGAAGATGAGCATAAAACGAAAAGCCACCACTTAAGAGTTTGGTAGTAGAGGCTATAAGGAGAATAGTAAAGCATGAGGCTTTTTCCATAAAGGGGCTAGATGGACTCACAATCATGAGGGAATATGAGTCAAATGGATAAATGTGAAGAAAAGGAAAGGGCTAAGTCAACATGCAAGGAATGTGAATGTGTGTTTAAAGGAAAAATGTGCTCAAGTGGTGAACAATGTGGTTTGCAAGTGTCCTTTCCAATAGTAACAAAAATATTGGTTTTGGTGACAACTAAAGAGGAAAAATAATTACACCCTTGATGACAATGTGAAGGTTCAAGCAAACAACGAATTAGCTCTAGACATTTCCATTGTCTCAACTGATAGTGATGAAATCCGTAAAAGAACACGAGTGAATGTATGATAGAAACAATTATAGTGGAGCATTCTTGGGGCAAAGATTAAAGAGAACAATGACTACTATCTCAAGTGCCTCTATAATCCCACGAAATCCACCCACTGATAAACCTAAAATCTTGGCCAATAGGATAACTCTTCATAGATGATGGACAATGGTTTATTAGCTTTGAACAATTAATAGGTCACACGTAACACTATTAATATGGAAAAGAAAATGAAATTTAGAATATGAAACACAATAAGTTAAACCAATCTATCCAATTTCACCATTAAACATTCAATCATAAATATTTAGAATCCTAATTGCACGTTGAGAGGTTTATATAGTGTTTTGGATCTATTGTCACATAAACTTGTTTTTTTCTAATCACATTAACATAACACTGTTCATCAATTTCAATTTCAATGATATATCATTTATAATTTCATCAAACATGATTAAATTTGTTCTACAAAATATTGGCTTGTCATTACCCATTTTCCTACATTCAAAAGTTTAGTATGCATATTATTTTATTTATATGGCTTATAAATAGATCCCAAAGCATGTTTGTTACCTTAAGTAATCACTAGCATAAAGTAATAATCGTTACATTTTCAAAAAAATTCTAGTGTTATTCACCCTAGACTTCATCATTGGATTAGTTTTTAGTAGTTACTAAAAGGGGTTTAATAAATGTATGTCTAATATTGGTTGTATTTTGTTGTAATAGTGTCGGGCAAAGATATATGCTTTCTTCCACCATGAAATTCCACCATGAAAGAAATAAGTACTTATGATTATGTTTCCATTATTATGTTCGAGATATACAAGGATTGGTGGTATTACAAGTTAGATAGGCATGTGCGATTTTTTGTAATGTGGAATATTTTTATCATATCAACCAAGATGAAAGATTTGATACAATGTTTGAAATTTTCTTTTCATATACAATGAAATCTATTTCTTTTGTTTACATCATTTTAAGTCTTTCATAATGTTAAAAAAATACTTTTTAAATGGATCTCAACCCTCATTAGAGAGAATTTGAGGTCAAAAATGGGCCTCCTAAGAGATGTACTACAAAAATATAAGATATATTAAAATATTATGAGTTAGGGGTTTTATGGGGTAGGTATATATGACAACTCACCTCCTTCACTACTTTTTATGCACAATATAAATAACCATGGTTGAGTTACTTTTCTAAATTGACTATAAATAAAAATAATAAAATAACTCTACAATGATATGACTAAGATTCATTGTAAATTCCAAAAAAATTATTATCCTTTAGCATTTATAAATAAAATTAAACAAAATGAATTTAATTTATATGCATAAGTAACATATTTTTTTCATATAAATATCATTCATGAATTTAATTTATTTTAAAAGTACAAGATTATATATATATATATTAGTTTGACATTATGATATTAAATACAATTGAGTGAATATATAATTTAAAATTTAAAAAAAAACATGAAAATGCCAATATATTATTTTATAAAAAATGTGAAAATACATTTTTATGAATTATGAGTACTTTACTTGAAAATGACAATAATATTATTTTATGAGAAAGTGAATTGTGAGTACTTTACTTGAAAATAACAATAATATTATTTTATGAGAAAGTGTTAAATGACTTTTATTATGAGTACTTCACTTTATGAATTAAAAGTACTTGTACCACTACCTTGGTTAACTATGGGTTTTCATCCACCATAGAAAATGTGAAAAATAAGCATTCTTAACTCATACAATGCCACCTCAACCATGGGGGATGATGTCATCTACTAGAATGTAATTGGTTGATTTTTATAGTACATTTTGGTCCTTTTGAGGCCCATTTTTTACCTCAAATTCTCTCTAATGTATTGGTCATTACCAAGCAGCAGGGACTATAGAAATAATTGCACTGAAGAGGTGCATTCTACAACCCAATAGGGGAGAGATGTGTAACTCCTTCCGTGCTCATCCTATAGTTGACACGTGTCCTTTATAAAAAATACTAAAATATTATTAAAAATAACTTGTCTACTTAAATTAAATTTAAATTATTTAGAATTACATACATATAAAACAACATAAATTAGTTAACTAAAACCATAAACATTGGATTACACATTTCCACTCTCAAAAAGTGTTTGCACTTGAGAGATCTGATCCCTCTCGGTGCTTGGTAGATCCCCTTTTAGATGGATCTATGTTGATTCCAGCCAAATACTATTACTTGTGTGTATTTCAAAGCATTATATCCAAAGTATTTTTGGATGGATTCTTCCCCGGCTAATCATGTCATTTGGAGCCTTATTTGGCCTCAAACCGAGGTGAGTCCATATTAAACTTCAAAAATATCCCTATGGTGCATTGGCGTACACAACCTCACATTTTTTAATCTAGAAATGCTTATCACCCCTACTAAACATTAACTAACTCAACCCCTTGGCCAGAGTTTGTTCTCTTATGTTACTACATGGTATTTCCATACTCCCGTGCATGGTCTCAAATGCATGGTACTGCATGGTATTTCCATACTCCACGTGCATGCATAGAAAATATTGCCATAAGAATGAAATTGTGTATCCAGTAGTATTAATATCATCATTTAATAACATTTTCTTCGAAAGCACATGCCAACAACATTCGTTTTTATAAAAACTTGATTTTAAGTAAAAACTCTCATTGTTTTCGAATGCATCAAACTTCAACATGACAACACCAAAAATTCTGCCAAACTCATGTGGAGTAGAGGACCCTTGCATATTGTATGACTACTAAGTTTTCTTTTGAATTAAGATTTCATATCTATCTTTGTACCTACATCCAGTTATTATTGTAGGCAGGTGCACGCTCCTTTTCTCTAGGTTGTGCATTATGTGCTATCTTTGATATCATATTGTGCACTATCTTTGGTATTTTATTACAGGTTTTAAGAATAATTTATTGTACCTCTTAGCTCCAAAATAATTGTGCTTTTATTAAGTAGTTTTGCATGTTTTGTTTAAGAATATCACAATTTGTTGAACCATTTCAAACATTGAAATATTCTAACATGGTGCTGGCTATGGGCACTTCAATAATTGTCTAAAATCGAGTGGAATGTTTCAGTCAACATTTCCATATTGTTACAAGATCAATGTTACAAATTTATTTTGAAGATGATAAGATAAATAAGTGAATGACCAATATAATTGTAGGAATTTTTATAATACATAACTACTTTTATTATAAAAAACTTTAAAAAAAAAACATTTTTATTCATTTATTATACAGATTATAAATTCTTTAAATTTTCTTAACAATATAAAGTTATACAATGTATAACATAATTACGTCGTAAGGTGTTTTCTCTCAAAATTTGGCTTTCGGATCATTGTAGCATCGTCGTCCCTTTGCCCAACCAACTTTCACCAAGTGCCTGGTGTGGTGTTCCAACCAACGTTTGCCACGTGCATGCTATGCTTGTTGTTGAAGATGTTGTGTGTTGAATAAGTTTTATGCGTTCTGTTGTTAGGCGTTTTCTTTCCTGAGATCAGGGTTGTGAACTAACGTTGGCGCGACTCTTGATCAAGGGGACTGTAGTCAAAATATGGAGCTCGAGTGCAAATACTTGGAGACTTGAGTCTTCTTCTATAGCGTGTGAAAAGAGTCGCAAACAAAGCCATGGATGCAACCAGAGACAATGACAAAGTCGTTCTTCATATTTTTTGTCCTTACACTTCCACCTACGAAATCGTCAGAGCCATGGACAATGTCTACCATGAAGTTGTAACCCAAAGCCAGAGGAAGCTTAGACAGTGATGCATAGTACACGTCTTTGGTTTAAGCGGTTGACGTTTTAATTTGCCACCGCCATGAGGAGCATTTATTTAGTTAGTAACGGCTTCTTGGGTGAGACCAGGGTTCAATTAGACCCTCTCTTTAACCGTCTTGAGTATTATTTTATGATGTTAGCAAAGGTTTTATCTGTCATGTTTTCGAATGGACTGAATTCTACATGAGTTTCCCACCTTTAGCAATACAGGAGAAAACCTTGTTGCTGTTGTTACTGATGATAATGATTATAACTTGTTTGGAAAATGCATGATGGGTATTCTGAAGGAGAAGGGGACTTTGTGGCTTGGATTCTATGGCTTTACAGAAATACATGTTTTACAGTAGCTTGGACTTTGTTACAAAGATCAAATTTTGTGGACATAAACCCTAAATTTTTGGACAAAAATATAGGAATATCTTCTGTTGCAAGCAATTTAGGCACACGAACCGAGTAGGATAGGATCTTAAATGATCAAGTTACCCACGAAACCCTAAACTTGTGGAAAAAATACAGGAATCTCTTCTCTTGCAAGTAAATTAGGCACACTGACAAAGGAGGATAGGATCTTGCAAGTAAATTAGGCACACTGACAAAGGAGGATAGGATCTTGCAAGTAAATTAGGCACACTGACAAAGGAGGATAGGATCTTACATGATTAAGTTACCCACAAAACCCTAAATTTGTGGACAAAAATAAAGGTATCCCTTCTCTTGCAAGCAATTTAGGCACACAGACAGAGGAGGATAGGATCTTAAATGATCAAGTTTAAGTTTGGGTAACTTGATCGTGTCTTTGAATTGTGATGGCTTGAAGTTAAAAATTGCAGGCTTCAGGGAAAACCTTTTTGTCAATCCCAAGCTTCAGCCTCTACCAAGTTTTGTCATCTTTTGTTGGTCGTAGGCTGAGGTCGTGCCCTTCTTTAGCTGCCCATACAGATCGGTTACCTCTTGTCGATTATCTTTTATTTTTCCTCTGTTGAGCTACTAATTCAAACGTTCCCACCTTCAATTTCCTCTCCTTTCGCATCATGCGTGTTGCTATGCATTTTAGTTTGAATAAATGCTTAATTTTTAAATCCATTTTAGCCATTTTTAAAATATTGATGCTTCGGTAGAAAGAAAGCATCGTTTGGGGATACTCCTGTATATTCACCGCTAGAAACTTCAGCATCATTTACACATATTTTTCATTGTGGTAAGTGGGGCATATCACACTATTCAGAGGAGAGCATATTGACATTTTTGTACCCATCTTAGGCCATTTTGGCCCTTACTCAATGTTTTAAGTTTAGTTTCAACCCTCAATACCCCACTGTGTTTCACTGCTATTGAGCACCTGCTTTGTTGTTGTTGCTTTTGAATGTATTGTTTTTGTAAATCTAGTTTGTTTTAATGGTGTATTGAGGCAGGTGATTTTCTGGTTTACTACTGTTGCCTTTTATTTGGGATAATGGAATTAACTGCTTGCCCATTTGATTATGTATGTTTGGAGAATATAATCTTGCATACCCAATTCATGTTTGGACCATATGGATCCAGATATCAGATAGTAAATTTAATATCTTTTTTGCAACATCTTTCATATATTTGGTTTTATATGCACTGTGCACCTGATTTTGTAAAATAAAAAAATATCTTCTTGTTCTTTTATATTTGAGTCTATTTTTGGAGCATGTTTTCATGAAAGAGACTCAAAATTTATGTAATTGTGTGGGGGAGATTGATAGATGGGCAGATAATTGCTTATTTAATCTGTTTATTGTTGTCCTTTGAAGGTCACAAGAGGAGAAGGAGAAAATTGGGTGTAGATATAGAATAATTTGGCAGGCATTAGGGCTTATAATTTAGTGTCTTACTAACATCGAAGTATAGATCTATCAATGGATTTATTTTATTAAGTGTTTTTGCTTCTGATGGCACTACACACTCTGTTTCCACTCATATTGGAGTTGCCCCATTGCCTAGACTGCGTGACGTGTTCTCTTTATGCTGATAAGCCAACAACTGCTTCTTCTGTTCAATTGAAAATTTCTATAGGGTGGTATGGGCAGTCTCTGCAGCAGCATAATTCCTCTGCATTATGCAAGCAATTCTTGGAGAAAAAGCAGGCACAGTGGAAGTCTAGTTTCTTGGTCAGAGCAAGCATGAGGACTGTTGAACTTGCTGTTGGAGAAGTGCCTGAAGTGGACAAAGATAGCTTCTGGCCTACTGTTGATGGGGCTGGTGACAAGGTTGTGGTGTTGGACATGTATACCGAATGTTAATCCTTCTGTATTCCTCCTATCCTTTGTTTGCAAACTAGCTCATAAGAGCCAAATGAGAAGTGAATAGATTGGTTACTCAAAACATATACGAATGCTTATTTAATCTTAAGAACTATATCATGGATTTCAGTAATGAGTACTCTCGGTTACACTAGGGCTTTGGTGCTCTGTGTTAGTTGTCTAACTAACGTGAATCTGACAAAACCAATTATGAGAAAGAATTGGCAAGCTTCCTTTAACTATTATTGAACACCACCCTATCAACACCATGGCAGATTAGCTGATGGCATGGCGGCCCATGAGGGGAAAACTTATCATACTGAGGGGGAATTAAACCCTGTTAGGGTGAATATCATGACCCCTGCTTTACCAACCAACTACTATGTTTCCAACAAAATAAATTCTGTAGAAGAGATCACGTTTATTTTGGTTTTGAGATGATGAAGTTCAGGGATAAATTTAACCTCATGCTTCTCAGGAACCTACGTTCTCACCATGGCTAATTTACATCAACTGCTTACAAGTTTTCAAGCATATTGGTATATCCACTTATGATTTGGTCATGGGCCTCCAACTATGAAACAATTCTAGCACAGTGTGGAGGCATGACATGCTCCAAGAAATTAAAGCTCAAGACTCGGACCTGCAAATACCAACAGCCTTATCAAGGGAAACTAATGTTCAGAGCTCCCACATTTTCAGATTTAAACAATGAGACGATATTATAGCTCCTAGAGCAAACTCTTTAGTCAAGTCTCTCTCTGGACATGCATAGGTGCTGCCTCTATTTTGACAGCAAATATGAACTCCATTCGTCCATTCAATTTTTCCCTAATTATAATCTGATGGACTTACAATACTCATAGATTGTGAATACTAGTTCCCAACTTAGTAATCATATTTATCAGGGTCCCGATGGATTCAAGCCCTACATTTTGGGGGAAGAATCATATCCTCCACGTGAGAACATGGAAAACACATTGCATACTATTGGCCTTTGTCTATAAACTGATAAGATAACGTTAAGGATCAAAATAACCTCTTTGTGTGGTTGCTTGCAGAAAATTCAAAATTGAGTCTAAGTCGTGGTGCAATCGTCGGCATGGCCATTACAGTAGCTGTGTTGATTCTTGCAATTGTTGGAATAGGTTTTTATGCTTTCAAACAAAAAAAAGAGCTGACTAGGACATTGAAAAATGCATACCATTCAGTACATCATAGTCTACTCAATTTGAAAATATGACAATTTCATATTGAACCCCCACTGTTTTTTGAGCCCAGCTCTCCCTTTTATCCCCTGATGAGAATTTGTGTAATGATTTTATTTTAACTATGTTCATGACATATTTGTTTTAATTAGATCACAACAATCATGGCAGGAGGAAGGCACTTCACGGTGAGAAATCTGGTCCTCTTTCTATTGTAACTTGTTTATACCGAATAAATTCTCTTAGAACGCATTTTGAGGGTGAAATGCCCAAATCTCATGACTCTGCTAGAAAGATTCCATACCCTTCCCTGCCTTCTTCGATTTGGGTTGTTCAAGTTACCCACAACACATTAGAAACAATGGGAATAAGAATCACATGTATACTAAAATTTGTTGTGTAAACGCATGTTTAGTGGCTATTAATATCAATAGAATGTTTTCAACAATTTATACAAAAATATTTCTTACAATTAACATGCATGAACATTTTGCAGGCATCGTTGTATTTTCTTGTATGTTTGGAAGAGTTGCCAATATTTGAATTTCCTGCATGTTTGGAGGAGTTGCATGTAGCAGTTGAAGAGGATACAAGGTTTGGCCTAATTATGCTTCATAGGTCAGATGATAGTAGGTGAAATGGGTTAAAAAAAGATACTAAGTATGTAAATATTGGTATCTTTGGAAGGGTTGCACACAAAGCGATGGGTGAAGCTGAAGAGTATATGGGGGTTCGAGCAAGCTACACAACTTCAATGGTTAGATGTTAGTGGGTGCTCTAGGTTGGAAGAACTTCCCAATATGGAAACAATGGTATCTTTGGAGGCGTTGCAGGTGTCTAAGTTGGAATATCTTCTCTCTAGAAGTAGTAAACGATGCACCAGTTGAAGAGAGCACGAGGACAACAAATTCATGACCAACACTGCCCCCCCCCACCCGATGATCCGAACATCCGATTGAAGAATACATGTGTTTCTCTTAAGACAATACACCTCATGACCATTGTCACTAGGAGCAAGTAAAACGAGAAAAGTTCCTATACAAAAGGGTGCATATCACGAGTGGAAAAAACGATGGTGTAGTCCATGAAGAAGTATACGAGGGTTGAGAACAAGCCGTCGCTAGAATACATGATCAAATTACCCAAACAAGCCCACAATACACCTTTTTCTTGACAATAGCTTGGACTTTGGTTACAGAGATCGAATTTCGTGGATATAAGCCCTAAATTTGTGGACAAAAATATAGAATCTCTTCTCTTGCCACCAATTTATTATAGTATCTTCTCTTCTCTTGTATAAGAGTAAAATATAGAATCTCTTCTCTTCTCTTGTTAGGACCTTGTTACGCTAGATATATGACATGAAGAAAATATCAAAATTCTCCACTGTAGTATCTTCTAAAATAAGCTTTGGATCATGTAACCAGAGTTAGGCATTTGTTTTGGTTTTGTAGGCAGATAGATAGGCTAAATGAAAATAAAATATTTTTGTTGAATAGTAATTACTAATTATTACATAGGTCTTTTGATTTTATTGTGTTCATTTCTTTTCTAAATACAATTCTTTTGTTGCATTCATTCTTATAAACTTTCAACTTTTTGGCTTGTGTGTAGGGTGCTTTGGATGGTGGATTAGATATTCCTCATAATGACAAGTGTTTTGCTGATTATAACAAGGAAAGAAAGAGCCTGGATGCTGAGGTCTATCAAAAGTATGTATTGGGAAGTCATGTAGCTACATAAAGGTGCCGAGACTCTTACTAGTATTCCTTTCTCTTGGTGTAGGTTTGGTAGCAGTGGATCAGTTGACTAGATTGGTTGAATTTCAACTCTTAGTTTAACATCTTGGTGTATATCAATATCAGAGCATAAAATTACTATTAGTCATAGATCGTGTTTATGCCCCATGCATTTTGGTAATGATTTGGAAAATATGTGAATCTTTTATTCTTCGACATCAGTAGATGAAGATGACAAATTTGCAGTAGTGAAGACTAAAAGTTGAAATGAATGATGAAGTTAGAATACTATTGTTAAGAAATCTCAAAACTTCTAGTTACATCTTTTATGTGTTTCTAGGTTGTGTTTGGCATTTACACTCTCATCCATTGCATGTAACATGGCATTAGAAATTATAACTACAGATCAACCTTTGTTTGTGGTTTAATTCTAACATGGCATTAGAAATTATAACTAAATATCAACCTTTGTTTGTGGTTTACTTCTACCTTCTACTCTGGCTCATCTCATTCTAACTACTGCTGCACTTTGATCTTATGCAATTAAGTTAAAATAATAAACTTTTCATGCTAATTCTATAATGCTAAGATAAACGTGTTTTCTATATATATTTTATTTTGAATTGGAGAATCTTAGGGATGAAACTTAACTGTGTACTTGTAACCCTGTGTATTTATGCACTCTAGCTATGTATTTAATTGTATACTTTTAAGCCCCCAATGTAGGGAGGCTTTAGAGCGTAGAGAACAAGGAAAGGGAATTGTTGCGGTAACCACCCTCATTGATTATCCTATATGTCCACCTCACGATTGTCCAATTGTATTTCAATAATAACCCGCTTCATATGTTTTCACCATGTGAATGTTTCTGGATGTCCAATTGACCTAATTTTCAACTATTTAAGCTTCTAACCCATGCATATTTCTCAATAGATTAAGAGCACTACAGCGCTGTTGCAGGACAAAATAAAAAGGTTATCTCTTGAGCATGCCAATGATCAGAGAGTCGAGGCATAAATATACCATGGGAGTGAAATCTGCATGCAAACATCCATGGAATTGCTTGCAGAGTTAGGTCTTCCCAAGGGTTTTATACCCCTTGAGGAGCTTGAAGAAAGTGGGTACGTGAAGTAAATGGTCTTTGTGTGGTTGAAGTTGAAGAAGAAGATTGAGCATCAGTTCAAGAAAATTGGGAAAATGGTCCAATATGGTGCAAAGATCACTTCCTATATGGAGAAACACAAGATGAAGAAGCTGACTAGAGTGAAGAGAAAGGAACTACTCCTATGGATCGCCATCTTTGAGATCTCCATTGATTATCCATCCAATGGTAAGATTTACTTCAAGAGCTCTTATGGAATTGGGAAATCCTTCCCTGTCAATTCCTTTGAAATTGAGAAGAATGGCAAGAAGTAAAATATGGGTACTACAGGGTTATGATGATTTGGGTTATTTGTTTTTATTATGCAACAATGTGAAGCTCATAGAGGGCTTAAGAGCTATCATTTTTACATCATGGGAATAGTTTCCTGTAGTAAGAGACTTAGGACATGCCATGAATGCAAGTGAATTGGTATTAAGGAGAGTTTCATGATTTAGACATATGAGTAGATATTTGAAATATTTATCTTTAGCTTTCAAGGTTAAGTTCTGTAGAAGGATCCCAAGAACGATAAAAGTAGTGTGGATCTTGATAAATATTCTTAATGGTATCTTAACATATAATGAGATACTATACATACTGATTTATGACCAATTCCTCTGATTAATTACTGGGGGGCTATTTTCCATTTCAAGCAAAACATAACAAATACCAAACAGAGTGGTCCTGAAATTGGACAGGCATAAAGGAATTGGCAATGTATGATCATCCCTTTATTAGATAAATAATAAATATTGATGACATTCTATTTGGTGGTTATTTTTTGGTTGAGGCATTTTTCCAAACAGGTCGGAGTTTTTCAATTCTAATGACCTATTGTGCATTGCAATCTACTTTACAGATATTGATTATAATGCTTCCACTTCGATTCACAGTAACATTTTCTTATGATTTCTTCACACTAAATTAGACTGCTAAAAGTTACAACATGAAAATCATGAAATAATTCTATGATATTTGTTCTTGATTATATTGCTTTTACTTGGATTCACAGTAACATTTTCTTGTGTTCTATGCTATTTTTTCTTGATTATATTGCTTCCACTTGGATTCATAGTAACATTTTCTTGTTACTTATAAACACTAAATTACACTACTAAAAAGTGCATATAGATCATGAAATAATGCTATGATATTTGACTTTTTTAAGTGGTTGTATTTAACAATGTTTTATGATTGCATCTTAAAAAGTAGGTTCTTTTATAGTTTTATGGGTAGAAGAGTTGTGTCATTTATATGAGTGTAACTTTACAAAAAAAAGGGTGCTTTTATAGTTATATGGATAGATGGTTAAAGAACTGGCATCTATATGAATTGTAACTTTAACAAAATATAAATTAATAAATAGACTAAATTCTAATTGAAATTAGTTAACAAAGAATCAAATAAATCATAAACAAATAGTCAGATTAATTTTAATTGGAATGAGTTAAAAAAGTGGACAAATTTAATAATTTTTTGGTCTAATTTTTTCTCCAAATCTTGTAGGATGGAAGTTGTACTTCCAACTTGATTTATGGGAACATTAACTATGTAACTTCACTCTCAAGCTTTTAACCCATTTTAAGAAAACTCAATTTATAAAAAATTCAAAAAATGAGTTGATTAAGTATGAATTAACCAAAAAAGTTGAGTTTGTGCACTTTTTAGTTCACTTTTAAGTATCATAGCCATGTAACTTTTTTTTTCCAAGGAAAAAAAGCATAATTGTATATCATCCATAGAGAGACAAAATTACATTTTGTAGATATGCCTAGCATATTTGTAATCAGGTTCATGAAATAACCAGAAAAACCAATCTGATCCATCCATCAGATTTTGAGAAACAAGCTATCTAATAAGATTCAAATAAAACAGGCCCTGCCCATTTCATATATACAACCTATAACATACTGTCCAAAAAATTCCTCATATAAAGTCAGATATAGATAAATATATAGACCGACAATGATGCAACATAAAATATCCAGATATCGCCATCTCCAAGAGACCAGAATCAAAGGCCAAAAAATAAAAACAGTCCCCAACACCTCTGAAAATCATGTAGCCACCTCATCAAAAAAAGGACGATGATAGTATTCAAACGCAACATCTCCTAGCTACTCCTTAACCTTCCGCACGCCTGGATCTAGCAAGAGCCCCTCCTTCAAGGCTGAGTCCGCCTGGATGTTGTTCTCCCTATATACATGAGTGTATGAAATCAGATCAAAAGATTCCATCACATCCGAGATAGATCGTAAAATGTTGCATAACAGAAGATCTCTACATGTTTGAATTCTTTTAACCCAATTGATCACATTCAAGGAATCACTAAAAATCCTAATGGTTCTGCACCCCTTCTCTGCTATAAAAATGAGAAGTATTTTCAGACTTAATAGCTCAGCTTGGTTGTTAGTTCCTTCCCCCAAACCTGTAATCAATTCGAAGGATCGATTCCCATCCATATTTAAGATAGCACCACCTCCACATTGGTTATTCTGCAAGGCACCATCAAAGAAACCCCAAGGAGATGATCGATCAATCTCAAGAACCAGAGTATCCCTCTGATTTTTAACCCTCACATGTTTTGGTAGTGCAGTAGCAATCCCACAAACCATCCCAGCCGTAATAGCTGGTGTACACTCTTTCCCTTGGAAAACAAGATTATTCCTGGCCAACCAAATGCCCCAAGTCACCAAGAGAGGAAGCACAATCATAACATCCGATGTTTCAGTTCTGCGCCATCGATCCCAATCCTGTATAATAGTGTCCCCTTCCCATCTACACATAGGATCTAATCCCAACATAGTACATGATTCCATCCACACCCCCACACAATATGTGCAGGAGAGAAATAGATGGACAGTTGATTCCCCCGTGTTCCGACACAAGGCACACCATTCGAGTCCATTGAAACCCCTTTTATGAAGATTATCCTGGTTTAGGAACTTTATTTTCTAAAACACACCACCAAAATAAATGCGTTTTGGGGGGGCAATGGAATTTCCAGATCTTCTTCCACCACCACTCAGTCCCTTGATCAAAATTCTGAGCACTCAGGTATATATACCCTTCCTTTGGTGTATACTTCCCACATGAGGCCCCAATCCATACGAGTGCATCTTCCTCCTCCCTGAGATTTACCATAGAAAATCTGAGAGCCCCGACATACAAGTTCAATTCAACCTCTTCCTGGTTCGAGAGTTCAAAATCTGAGGCCGGTCTCCAAGACTAAGACCATTGGTTCGCCTGTACAGGGGCAGCAAGTTGATACAGAAAATGTACACCATGCTGTTGAAGGGAAATCACCAATGGTTCCGACATCCTGAACCTTCCATTGCTTCCGAGCCACGGATCTATGCCCACCCACACACTCCTTCCATTACCCACCTTCCAGTTCAGGTTATCTTCAACAACAGCAAAGGATTTATTCACAGCTTTCCAAATGACCGATCCACCCTTATGTCCCTTTTGAGAGTTCCTTATCCAGCCAAAAACAGAGTCTAGGGCGATATATTTTTCAACCATTACCCTGGTCCATAAGTTATCCGATTGAATCAGACGCCAACCCCCTTTTGCTGCCAAAGCTCTCACAAAAAGAAAGATATTTTTAAGACCCCATCCCCCGAGTGATTTTGGCTTGGCAATCTTCTCCCATTTGACCCATGGAGAAACCAAGACATCCTTATGACCACTCCATAGAAAGTGTAGGCAAATCTTACGAGCTTTCTCCAATATACCCAAGGGGATCCACGAAAGAGACATCCAATAAACAGGAATAGCTTCCTGTACTGATTTGACCAGAATGAGGTGCCCTGCTCTAGAAAGCCAGCGGTGGCTCCAAGTATGTAGACGCTTCTCCAATTTTTCAATCAGCCACAACCAGTCCTTCTTTAGATAATTATTGGGTTTCAACAGAAATCCCAGATATTTAAGGCCCTCATCCAAAGTGGCTCGATTAAAAGGGAAATGTCTAATAGTATGTCTAACTTCCTCATCATCCATACCATGAGTCGTCAAAGTAGACTTCCCGACATTTATTTCCATGCCTGTCGCGAAGGAAAAAAGGCCAAGAATATCAGATATAGTATCAACATCATGAGCACTCCCTAAGCAAAATATAAGCACATCATCCACAAACAGAAGGTGCGTGATCTGCAACTGTTGTGCAACAACAATTCTGAAAAGTTGTCCCTCACCATGTGCTTTCTTCAATAGTCGATTCAAGCCTTCAGCCACAAGCAGGAAGAGTAGAGGAGACAAGGGACATCCCTGCCTCAGTCATCTCTCCGCATGAAAGAAGGGTGAAGCAGCCCCATTGATCAATACAGAGAAAGAAACAGTAGTAATACAGCTCATGATCCACCTGACAAAAGCAATCCCAAAGCCAAGATGAATTAGTAACATATGAATATATAACCAGCTTACCTTGTCATATGCTTTGGAGAGGTCAATATTCAATATTGCCCCCTTGATTTTGTGAGTCTTCATACCGTGAAGACCTTCCTGCGCCACCCCAATAGCCTCATGGATTTGTCTACCTTTCAGGAACCCAAATTGTTCATCAGAAATATGTTTTGACAATAAATCCTTCAACCTCTGGGCTATAACCTTTGAAATCACTTAGTATATGCAGTTACATAGTGAAATAGGTTTGAAATCATGCAGAGAATTTGGGTTATCCACCTTGGGGATAAGTGCAATAAAAGTCGAATTGAAACAGGCCGGGATCCTACCAGAAAGTCGAGTATCTTCCACCACCTTAAGAAGGTCTGCCCCCAAGACATCATAAAGATCAATAAATAATTCAATGGTCCATCCATCGGGACCAGGACTCTTATCCTTCTGAAAACTCTGGAGAGCCACTTTAAGTTCTTCTTTAGAGACCTCTTCCATTAAAGAAAGGTTTTCCTCCTCCCCTACAAATCGAGGAAAAACTTGAGCAATACGCATGATCTTCGCAATGTGTGCCCCCGCCGGAGCCTTAAATAAATGTTGAAAGTGTTCAACCCCGGTCTCTGCCAATTCCTCAAAGGATTCACGCCTTCTACCTCTGTCATCCACCAGGCTCCAAATGGTATTCAAATCTTTCCTGCCCTTAGCATATGCATGAAAAAAAATTGTGTTTTCATCCCCACAAGCCAACCAAAGAGCCCTGCTCTTTAATCACCAAGTCTCCTCCTTTTCCAGCAGTAAATTGTTCCTACGGCCCTGCAAGCCAACCAAAGTGTCCTTTGTCTCCTAATTCAGCATACCCCCTCCTTCCATGTCCATCATGTCAACAATTGTCATTTCAATCTGCCTCAGTTCAATGTCATCTCTTCTCCTTTTTTCCATCGCCCAGTTCTTAATGAGTCTCTTCAACCTAACAAAATTCTCCGCAAACTAAAAGGCCGCTGACAATCTATTACTCGGAGAAAAAGAGACCCAGTTTGAAATAATCAACTGTCGAAAGGATTAATCCTTCAACCAAGTCTTGTTGAATTTGAGAGGACTGGGTGGTTTATCCAGCCCAGTTTGATATTCCAAAAAAATGGGCAAATGATCAGAATGACCCCCACAACCCAACCACTGCTTCAAAAAATGTTGACGGTTTAGCATCTTCTCACTAACCAGAAAATGATCAAGACGCTTAGCCACACGACCATCCCCACACCTATTGTTTTGCCAGGTCGGCTTAAGTTTAACTGGTTCGATGTCCAACCAGTTTCGCTCAATGAGATTCTGAGTGAAGTATTCAGAGAGTATGTCCGGGCGAGCAAAAGGCCCCCATACCTAAGCCTGTCCCAAAGATAAATTGAGGTCCCCTCCAATAACAGCTAGATCACCACAAAACAAATCCAGTTGGAAAATATTGTCCCAGAAGGGTATGCGATTAATATAAGGACCATAAATGTTGAAGATTTCAATAGGGTCTCCATGATCCAAACCTTGCACCGACATACCCAAAACCAAATCCATACCCCAAATATTTAGAACTTTAACAACATGGGTGTCCCACCCCATAGCAAGACCCCCTGAGCGACCCCAAACATCTAGGGTCACAAAAGTCTAGCCAAAAAACCAACTTTCTAACTTCTCCTTGATCACATCACCACCACCAAGAGTTTCCTGTAACAACAAAATATCCGGATGTTCGACTTCGACCACCCACCGCAATGCAGGTCTTTTAAGGGGACCTGCCAGACCCTGACAATTGAAGGACACGATCTTCATCGATGGCCCTTTTTCTGGGCCTGCACAACTCTAAGTGCCCGTTCGATAGAAAGTTGTTTCCCCTCGGTCATATCCCTCTGTGCCCTAGATTGTGCTTTAGCCAGGAAGGATTTTCGTCCCCTCCCCCATGACACAAAAGGTGTATACATTCCCAAACCCCCAGGAGGGACCTTTTTCCCTGACCTAAGAAACTATCCGGATTCAGCAGGAGCGGTATGGGTAGGAGACCCTACCACATCATCAGCAGAGACCATGGGCAACAGAGGAACCTCGTCAATAATTGCAGCAATTGAAGGGGTGGATACCACAATAGGGAGTGGTGAGATAGCAAGATTCTTTAATTTTTCGCCCATCCAGTCAATCCCAGAAACATGAAAAATATTAGCAAAAACATTTAATGACAGAGAAGAGGCAATAGAAGAGATACCCGGTGGAGTCGGCCCCGAATCCGGATGTTCTTCAACAATCGCCCTTGTGGTCACCGCCTCCGGGATTAAACTTTCTTCCACCACATCATGAACAGGAGCCACCACATCCATGTGCGTCTCTTCAGCTTCAGACAAAGAGGGACCCAAAGAAGGCGAGGACACCCCATGGCTCGAACCAGTACCACGTGAACCCCACTGTTTACCACATCCATTTATCGTGCGCACCCCAAGGCTGAAATCCACCGCGAGGTGTCCATATGCATGACACCTGAGGCATCGAAAGGGAATATTTTCATAATCTAACCACTGTTTGAAGAAGGTATTTCCCTAGGAAAGATGAATCTCTTCATACAAGCCTTCCCTCACATTAATATTGACAAGAATCTAAGCCACCCTGCGTAGTTTCGTAATTTTGTATGACAAATCCGCCTCCGGGAATGTCCCCATGATGTTGCCGATACAGCTGAAATGTTCCTCCGACCAATACTGCCTCAGTAAACCCGGAAGCTGAACCCAAATCGACACTTCATCCACCCTTTCACGAGAGGCATCAAATGTTGGGGTCCAGGTTTTAAGCAATACAGGACATTGTTCAATAGTCCAGTTTCGCGCTAGAACCTAGTTCACATGCTCCTGCTATGTGAAATTTAAAGCGAACCAGCCCCTAGTCAAGCCTTCCAACTCAGGAATTACCCCCAAATGTTCAGCCCATGTTGAATTTAACCAATTTGCAATCACCGGAATAAATACATTCTTGCCGATAATCTTCCCAACCACTATCAATGAAGCCATCTGCGCGATTTGGGACCACCGAATGTCCTCCCCCAGTGCATACGAGCAAGCCACCCACCACTTCTTAACAAAATCCTTACGATGCCTGTTATTCCCACGCTCCACAGTCGTAGCCCCTTGTGGTTCCGAACCACCCCTAGATGCTCTTATTCCAGGAGAATCGCCTTCCTGTACATGGACCTCATGTCCCCCCACGACCACCTCAGGAGCGGAACTGCAAAAACCCTATACAATAACCTCCTCCACGCCATTTGTATGCGAGTCCAAACCCTCAACACCAAAAACCTCGGAGATCAATGAATCCACTGCTTCTGCAGAACCAAGAAAGTCACCGCCCAAGGAAGGTAAAACGTTCGCAGAAGGGTTACATACCCAAGCATCTGCTTCCCCATGCACCGGAAGCACAGCAGGTTCCCCATGAGCAGGTGCAGTGAAATCAGCGAAGAAATTGGATGGTGACCCCCCCCCACAAATCCAACTGCAAAGAGGCTGGGAGAAAACTGTCGTCCCAGCAATTTTGAGCACCCGAGGCACCCAGCCCTAAACTGCCCGAGGAAAAATGAAAGATACCTTCCGGCACTGGATCCGCCAAGTAGTCCACCTCGTCATCCAAACCCATAACGATCACCTGAAAAAACCCTTTGCCGGAGAAAGGTAACAGTAAAACGTAGTAAATCAGCCTCTAACCACCAGATTGAAGCCCGATATCCCACCCCCCCGTAGCCACATAACTTGTGGCAAGTGAACATCAATAAGCCACAAGTAAAGTGCAACGAACTTCCCATTATCCAGGCCCAACACAAAATAAATCTTTACAATACACTTATCTCCATGAATTTAGAAAGAGGACCCATCCACCCCAAAATATAAAATACATACACCTATAGGTGTAATTACCAAAAATCTAAAAACAAAAACAACAACAACAACAACAACTAAACCCTATCTTATCTCAAATTCTATTAAATTATACCTATTTTTTAAAACCTCTTTATATATAATAAACTAAAAATTACAATAAATTTGGATTATTGTCATTATTAATAAATTGAATGTTTTCTTTACTTTTATGACTTTTTCTTTGACTAAATATGTACCTTACTATTGTCATGTCATGTAAGTATCTAATGTATTGTTTAGCTATTATAGAGAAATATTTTGAATGATAGATTGATAATTACAGTGTATAAGGTATATGTTTGGTGTAGTGTTTTCTTCTTCATTAAGTACAATGGCAACAAACTATAAGCTTACATGACTAAAAAAAACACTAACTATATTTGAGTGAATTTTAATGGTGGAAATTTCAGTGGAAGAAATCCAAGATTCCATTGTAGACCTTTAATATTACTAAAAACATTTTTGTTAAATAAGGAACTAGCATTATGCTACTGAAAAGAGCATTGTCTAGACTATTAG
>LPNX010096528.1:33221-64612 GCA_001517045.1 Pseudotsuga menziesii
ATGGAGGTTCATGGTTTTCTAGAAAGACTCTTAGTCTTTCTCTAAACTAATTTAGAATTCCCATCCCTAAGAAAATAAATCTGGTCATTGCCTAAGAAAATAAACTTAATTAAAAAGGATCCAAGCAAGGGAGAAATCCCATCCCTACAAAATTAAATCTTGTCATTTCTTACATGTTGCACATCATTGCACTCAATACATACTACAACTTGCTGTGTGAAGCCATTGAACAAATATCGTCCCAAATTCATTCTCTTTCTGGTTATTTTTGTTATTTTTGTGTTTGCAAATATGCAAATTATGTTGTGAATGTGTATATGAATAGCAACTCTTATAATTCTTTTTGACAAGTGCATTTGCATAGTATATTTTAATAATGCAATCTAGGGTTTTATAAATAGATTCCCTTTATCTCCCTACATATTTTGTATTTTCATCGTTTTTCTTTCAATTTATTGTGTTGGTGTTCTTTTATTATCATAAGCACTTGAATTACTCCCTTCAACCTATAGGAGTCAACAAGTTGTTGAAATATCCATGTGCATATACAACATCAACAATAAAGATGTGCACTCCCAAACCTGTAGGATGGGTTTTCTCCTTAAAACCGCACAACATCATAAGTTCTAGAGGAGTGTCCAACATAAAGTTGAATTGCCATCACAAGAGTTACCAGTTCTTCCATGAATGAAGAACTAGAACATGGCCCAAATCTACAATAGGTAACCCATGATTTTTATAGCTCCACATACCTACATACTTCTTACTCTAGAACCCATGAACGTGCAATTTATGAAGAAATTGTATCATTTATCAACACCATCCTCACACATAACATGTTGCATGAAATTAATCTTAGTAGAATCACAAATGACTGCTCGAATCATAACCCACAGAGAAGGTTGTTGGTTGTACTTGTGCCCTCCAATGTGCAGCGAATGAAGACAAGAACTATTATAATTTTGATTTCAATGTAATGGATATTATGTCTTATGGGGCAAATCACTAAATGAACAAACCTCTTAGATTGATTGCAGAGATCATAGTAAAGTTGGTTTTCAAATTATTAAATAGAGATATAAGCTGGAATTCTCCCTTGGTTAAGTTCGAAATTTTCCCTTGGTCGAGATTGGCATGTTGTTGAATGGTCGTTTGCCACATCGCCTTGAAATTGTGGAGTTGTTTTACACTACGAATCATGGAATTATGGGCTCACTAAGCAAATATTTGGTTGCATTACCACATGGGGCACGCTTCATGAGACGACTTTGGCATATGGAGTAAATTCGTGGGGCCATCCCCTTCTTAATATACTTGGTTTTCTTTGTAAGCACCCATTTTGGGGGTTCCATCCACTTTTGTAGAGTCTTCGTTGGAATGGCTCATCACTTCTAAGATGATGTGGACCTATTCCTTGTTTTCATTCATTGGTGGCACCTTTTCATTCATGTTCCTACATGGTTTTTTTTCGAGTGGCTACTTTTCAATAAGTTATGGATTTATTATTTTATTTGAGAAAATAGGTTGCACTTTCGATGTGCACTTTAAAAGTGGCTAAAGATGGGTTATAATTTAGAAGATAAAGTGGATCGATCCACTTTTTTGGTGTTTTTTAAGTTAAAGAAATTTATTTATTTATTCCTATAGGAGTGAAAAGCGAGTCTTTGTCCCTTGCATTGTATGTTCCCATTGTATTATCAACATCTCCTCTAGATATGTAGAAAATAAGAGACCCAATTTTCTATTATCAATATTACATCCATATGCTTCATTAGTCAATTTTGAGTCAGCCACAACAATAGACAAGAAATAAAAACTTTCCCAAAGTCATTCTCAATGCTCTAACTTTCACACTAGCCATACAAATAGGTTTTTTTGATGTTGCTGTTGCCCACATAAAACGTAACTTTGGGTAAATGAAATGTCGTAGGGTGAAATAGTGATGAACCAAGGCAACAAGAAACAAATGTAAAAGGTATGCATTGAACTTAACGGAGAATTTATTTCCCCCAAAGTGAGTAGTTCATTGGGTTAAAGCGTTAGATTGCACATCCAAGTGAGTGATTTGTCTCTTTTTCTAGGTGAGAGAGTTTGTGTGCCTCTTAGTTTAACAAATTTATCTTTTGGTGTGTGGTTTATTGATAATACTCAATGAAGCCATCACTCCTTTGTTTTAGAAAAGAGAAGTCAATGAGGTTGAAGGTTGCATCCTTCTTGCATCATGAGGTGAACAATTTGTCTCATTTCTCTGTTGCAGTTTCCCCTTGATTTCCCTTCCTTGCAAAACTTGTTTTTGGTTTCCTCAAGGTACACCGACGTGTCTACACCAACTCAACTTTAGTTCCCTTTTTCAACATTTTCTTACCCTCCAACAATAACCTTTCGGCATGTTATTGCACCTTCTTGAGGCAATTGCTAGTTATTTTTAAAATACAATTTTTATGTTTAAAATCAAATGCCTAATATAATAATGATGCTAACATAATTGAATGTTCATGCATTCTCTTTGTGACATGAATATGCATAATTAATTTGTAATTGTAATAATCGTGTGTGTGGAGATAACTTTTTTACAATAGGAAGATACTTTCACGAGCGAGAGTAGATAATCTCGTATCATGATATTATAATGAAAATGTATCTTTTATTGGATATATTATAATTTCAACTTGAAGCCCTCTCAAAATGAGTGATATTGATTCTACTCTATAATCAACGTTTTTCTTTGTGGAATTTTTAGCAATTTTCTCAATTAATGAAGCAAGTGGAAACTTGCTTAAACACAAAGTAATATAACATAATAATGAAATTATTTTAATTATGAGCAATTTGATCCATTACCCTGAAAAAAATAAGAATATTATAATGGGATGAAATACAAGGCCTATGGAATTGGTGTTTATGGTTATTAGGAAACAAACTGGAATTTAGCTAGTATTTATATTTTTCAACAAATTAAAAGGATCGATAATGGTGATTTGGTTCCATCTGGTTTGAATTATGCTTATTTTCCTAAGAAAAAAGAAAATTTATATTGACCATACTTGAGAAGGGTAAGATTACATATTTTACAAAGTTGTAGGAGGCATTGATAGTAGGCTCGTCAACTTTTCAAGTTGTACACCTCCTTCCATATGGGCAGCAGTTGTTTATTATTCGGTGTTTGTTGTGTCTATTTGTTAAGTTGTTGATATAAGAGTTTACTTATGTTTGAATAACCAACCATTCAAAGCAACAACAAAATAATTAAATTAAAATAATGTCGTAAGAACTATGAATTCACATGCTCCCGTCACACAAATCTGAACCCACCTGAGAGTTGTTGATCTGCTCTACTTCATTTGAGCAGTGATTAATCTAGGTCTACTACTCATAATTAGTGGATAATGCAGCAAAATCTGTGATAACAATGACTTTACACAATTGTGTCGCCACTATCCACTTCTTACCCAAGAGCACGCAATAATTCACATCATATATATATATATAATATTAAGCATTCAAAATAAATGGTTGGATCATTTTAAGAGCTTAAATAATTTAAATCAACATTACTCTTTACTAAAGCTTAATAAAATTTTAAAGCATAAGGCAGGGACTTAAAACTTTGCTTCTATCTTTCTTGTTTAAATATGATGCTAAGAAGTGTAGATATGAAGAAACATCTATCATAGGGAAATTCCTAGCATTAGATGTATTAAATGCATTGATATAGAAATTCCTAGCACTAGACATAATAAATGCATTGATATATCATTGTGACCATCCATTGAACATTGATCTCATTACCTTATCTTACGTGTTCATGTACTTATTAGTCCCTTCTTTCAAGCTCGCGGGGACTCTATGAATCAGCTTGTCATTGTTTCTATTAATCTGCACAAAAACAAAGAGTATTTAACCAGACTTTTCCAAACATATTGTTTTATGCCTTTGTCTTGACTAATCACAATGATCAAACCCTTACATCAAGCAATAGGATTTTTTGTGGCCTCATCCCAAGGAAAGGGATGAGGCAAAAGGGATTTTTGAGCTTCTATCATATGTTTGAAGACGGTAGATATTAGATATTAACATACTTAAATCAAGTAATGTTAGATATTACTCTAGTATTAATACTAGATATTACTCTAGCATTAATAAGTAAACATAAAATGTTGGCTTTACATTAAGTCACTTATGTAAACAAAACTTAGCACATTGCTTAGACATGTTGCTTCAAACTTTGAAATCTTTACTCAGCTATGTCACATGCACATTGTAATACCCCATGACATTGCTTTTATGTTTATGTTTTGAAAATTATTATTTTTTATTATGTAATGAGTTATGAAACTCAAAGACTGAAATAACATTTGCACAACAAACCTTTTTATTTATTTATTAATAAAGAAAATAACACTTGAAGAACTCAATTACATGCGGGGACACCAACCATGGCACCAAAGAACATGTGTAAGCAAGCTAGAGTGATTGATACTAATCAAATCCAATCCAAAACTCAACAACTAGACAAGATCCTAAATCATAAGGATTTAGGGATCTTATTGGAGATTTGATTGGGATGGCATAAGACCTGGGCAAAGCTATTTATATGAGTGCACTGGAATAACATGGGACAAGGCGTTGTGCATGGGGAAAATGATTGTTGAATGCATGTGTTGAGCGTTTTTCTATTTTTATAAGTCCATCGTGAGAACTTGTTACATAATCAAGATTGAGTGTCGCAAGGAAGTGTCTTGTTGTTCTAGTGCATGGTTGGTGATCCAGCTTGGGGGTGGAGCGGAGCAAACCATTGAGTTGCTGCCTCCTATGGATGGGAGGAGTTGATTCTCCAAGTGTGTTTTCTCCCTAGATCCAAGTAAGTAGATATGAATTATTATTATTTTTATTTATATAGCTCAGCTTGATTTATGGTTGATTGCTTACCAATGAAAGCAACCGTAAATGGGCTATTACTAGATCTTTAAATTGTACTTTGTGAAACATAGATTTTATGTGAAGGATTTGGTTCTTATTTTCGATTTGCAAAGTCTTTCGTTTAAATTCTCTTATGGATCGCTTACAAGACTAAAATATTCTTTGAATGTCAATTTACACAAACCTTGTTTTATGTGTTGTATTATATTTTTTTTTCATCACATTGAATAAACAAATCCTAGGTCCAAGCTCTGCATGGTTTTTCACTTCGGTTCTTGATCTGTACTTATATTTTTCAGTTCTTGTGACTTGTACAATGCATACCTTGCACGGGTTTAGATCTATAGACCTTACGAGCCAGATATTTTAGATGCATCCATCTATATTAATGTCCCTAGGAATCCATCTTAGGTAATGTCAATTATCGAAAGTAATTTGCCTAAGAAAAGTTCAATACCTAAAAATTTAAGAAGATAAATGCATCTATGTTATGAACAGGCTGATCAATTGAACAATCAAAATTAATCTTTCCATCCAATATTATGATATCTACTTATATCTTTAACTACCCATTTAACCAAGGAGATATATCTATTCACTATGTCACAGGGTTCGCCGAACCCGAACCTCCAGGTTTGGAATTCGGCGAACCTAAAAAAATTTGCAAAATTCGTTGAGGTTTGCCGAACCTGATAGAAGAACCTCAAAACGAACCTAAAACCGAACCTGTTCGTTGAGGTTCATCTATCAGGTTCGGTGAACTTTATAAAACAAACCTAAGAATGCGCGGGTGTAGGGTTTAGGGCATGCAGGTTTTATCATTTCGGTGTTGTTTTCGTGTTTTGGATTGCAGCATTCCGGTTTTCGTGTGAAGTTTACCTCCCGAGCTGAAGCCCGAGCTGCAATCATACCTCTAACACCGACGACACAATATTCTCCCGGCTCAACTTGCAAGTTGCAGGCTGCAACTGACGCCGCGACCCGTCGATACAATCTTCTCCCAGCTCCCGAGTCCCGACCTACAGGCTACAGGATGCAACTGATGCCGTCGTTGGGTTCGCGGAGCTACAACTGCTCACTGTCTCTGTGCTGAGTCTACTGACCACGGTCCACGACGACGCAAAGCTCTGCCCAGTGCCTCTGATCTGAGCTCCTAGATCTGCCTCCGAACGGTGCTGAGTGACGAGTCTGTTGACCAATTTCCTTGATGACCCAGGCTCCACCGCAACTGCAGTCTGCAAGCTACAGGATACAACCTATCCTCCATGGCAAGTCGGCAAGTCTGCAACAATTTCTGATGTATGTATGTAATTTTTTTTATATAAATTTCATACAATCTAAATTATTTATCTGAATCTCTATTTTTATTGTTATAAAAAACAAATTTATATTGTTAAAAAAAACAAATTTGAAACAGAGATAAAAAAACAAAGAAATGAACACTGATAAAAAAATATTCAAGTCTCAAATGCATGTATAGATGCCAGCCCACACAGATCCTGGCCTAACTTCTACACCGTGGGCAGTTGAAAATAAATAATTCACAAAGACCCTTGTGGTCTAATCATCAATATTCTAAATCTCGCCCTTCATTATCCGCGTTGTGCTTTCAACACTGAATCCTAAAACAGTTGGACTTACTTCCTTGCCTCTCTTGCTTTTCTTCTTACCCCTTTTTGCTGAAGCATCTAAATCATTGCCAATTGAAGCATCTGAGTCTCTGCCAGATCTAGAATCTAAAACAGGCTTCCTAGTCTGGACTCTGAATGTCATTAATGTTAGCACGTTGACTCTTAATCATCATGCTACCTTGACCTTGAACATCTTGATGAGAAAAGGCCATCTCAATGACATCTCAAGATAAAAGCTCCTTATATTTAAGAAATTTATCAATAAATACAGAGATAAAGAACACTGATAAAAAAATACAGAGATAAAAAAACAGAGATAACTGTAAACTTTAAAGAACACTTATAAAAAGAACAGAGATAAAAAAAAAAAAAAAAAAAACTGATTTAAAATAGTGTTAAAGTATAAATTTATCTCTGTTAATATCAATTTATCTCTATTTAAATCTATCTCTGTTTTAATTTTATTTTTTTAACTTGAATTGTTCATGTCAATTTTTATCTAATCATGAAGGATATTGTCTATAATTCTGAATTGGAACTTAATTTATGAACAAAACAACGCAGACACCTTTGCCATGGCACCTCAAAGATCAATAGCAGAAGGATGGAAATATGTGGACAAAATCGGTGGGTCTGGTGGTAGGCACCTGAAATGCAAATTATGTAATGCAGAGTTTGTTGGGTCATTGACAAGAGTGATGGATCACTTACTATCAATTAGTGCTGGCAGAGGAGGTGGTGTTGAGGGATGTCCAGGGGTGTCTGCAGAACTCAAGGCAACTCTCCAAAAAGACTATGACATAATTAAAAAAATCAAGCAGACAAATGAGAGTAAAAGACAACGCATTCAAGCAGAATTGGGAATGAATTACAGCCCCTTATCACCATTTTCTTCAAGCACTGTTGGAGTTGGAATTTCATGTCAGGTTCTTCCAACAAGAGAGACCAAGACATTAAACTCTCTTTGGAAACCTGTACAGAAGCATGAAGTTGATGATGCTTTGGCTTATTTGTTTTATGAATCTGCTATACCATTTAATGTGGCTAGAAGTCCTTATTTTATCAATGCGTGTTCTAAGATTGCAGATTTTGGAAAATGATATGTGCCTCCTAGTTCTGAGGCAATAAGGACCACTCTTGTCAAGAGGTCAAAAGAAAGGGTAACAAACAGATTGTTAAAGGTCAAGGAGTCCTGGAAAGAAACAGGTTGCACAATTTTATTAGATGGTTGGTCAGATATGAATAACAAGCCACTGATTAATGTGCTGGTTTACAGCCCTAAAGGGGTATTATTTTTTAAGGTAATAGATGCTTCAGGACACAAGAAGACTTCAGAATATATTTTCAAGATTTTACATGAAGCCATTCTTGAAGTTGGGGAAAAAAATGTGGTTCAAGTTGTCACAGATAATGCCTCAAATTGTGTGGGAGTAGGGAAGATGATAATGGACAAGTGCAATACAATTTATTGGACCCCTTGTGCTGCTCATTGCCTAGACTTGCTATTGCATGATTTAGCAAAGTTTCCATGGATTAATGATGCAGTTTGAAAGGAGAAACAAATTTCCCACTTCATTTGTAACCATCACCTCACATTGAGTCTGTATAGGAGGCAAGCATCCAAAGAGCTACTAAGGCCCTGTGATACTCGATTTGCCACATATTATATTACTCTCAAAAGATTAGTTGAGGAAAAGATAAGCGTGAGAGGTGATATTTGCAGCAATGAGTGGGAAAGCTCTCACCTTTCAAAATAACCCAAAGGAAAGGAGTTGGAACAAATCATCTTAGGCAATGCTTTTTGGGAAAGTGCCATGAAGGTTTTAAAAGTATGTGAACCAATTGTTGACATGCTTCAAATGGTTGATAGCGACACTCCTTCTATGGGTTTTGTTTATGAGGGCATGGACCGTTGTAAGGAATCAATTGCAAAATCCTTCAACAACGTGGAAAATGAGTACATGGAAATATGGGAGATGATAGATAAAAGGTGGAAGATGTTGCATAGTCCTTTGCATGCAGTAGCTTGTTATTTGGACCCCAGGTTGTTTGGGATTCAAAGACATATTGATGCTGAAGTAATGAGTGGCCTTTATGATGCTATTGAGCTATTGGTTCCAGATCGAGAAGAATCTAGCAGGCTTAGAGAGCAACTTCGGGCATACAGGATGGAAGAGGGGATATTTGGAAAGGCTTCTTCCATAAAGGATAGATCAAAAATTCCTCCAGGAAGATGGTGGCAGTTTTATGGAGCAGAGACACCTGAATTGCAACACTTTGCAATTCGTGTTTTGAACAAAGGATCAAGTGCCTCTCCTTGTGAAAGGAATTGGAGTAGCTTTAATCACATCCAAACCAAGAAAAGAAACAGGTTATTATCTTCAAGGTTGGAAGATTTGGTTTATGTGCACAACAATTTACAATTGGCCTTAAGCAGTTTGGCCAAAGATTCTTCTAGCTCCTATCACCCATGGTTTGAGCCTATTCCTAGTGTAGAAGAAGATTTTGGCGTTGATGGTGACCGTGACAGTGATGATGATCCTCATGATGATGGTGCTCCATATATTGACAATGATGACTATGAGGATCACAATTCTAGTGCCTTTACCACCCCATGTGCTCTTGATTATTTAGAGCTTTATGATATTACTAGTAGGCCACAAGAATAGAAGTTTGATCATATTTTAATTTTTGTGAAACAAGTTCAAGGCTGATAACTATTTGACATTATGGATTTCCTTAAATTTTGAAACATGAAGACTATTTATACTTCATTTTGCAATATGTAGTTTTATAATGCAATTTATGTTTGGAGTTTGATCATGTGCAACTTTGCAAGTGTTTATGGGATAAAAATTTTTGCAATATGTTGTTTCATAATGCAATTTATGTATAGAATTTGATTACATCCAAGTGTTTATGAGATGAAATGTTTAGATCTTGATTATATTTTACATTTCCTGAATTTACAAGTATTTTCTTTATTTTTTCTGAAAAATGTATATAAATGAACCTATGCCGAACCCCATCGAAAAATTCAAACCCTAATCGAACCTAAAGCTCGCAGAACCGGAAAACGAACCCAAACCATGTGACATAGTCTATTCATATAATATCACAACATTAATATGCTCATTTCTTTTCTCCATAGTATCTGTAGCTCAGGTTCATGAGCTTCAGTTGGATATGCTACATGAAAATATAATGTTTGTGATCCAACAGTCACTTTGGTCTCATCGTATTTGTTACTCTGGGTAAATCTGTTCTGTATTAATGTCCCTGGGAAGTCATGCTAGAGTTTGCTTGTGAGTTTTTCTAATTACCTATAAGACTTGCCTTCTGGGTGCGTTTGCAGACAGGTTAAATCGTTATCAAGTTTTTTTAAGCTCAGGGCTTTTAACAACCTGCATTAGCCACAAAAGTTCATCGTCGAAGCCCTAGAGTCTTTCGCACAGTCAACTAGTCTTCAAGAGCCGCCCTCGAGCTTTTAACCAGGTTTTGCATCTGATATGATTGTGTTTTTGCATCTAAAGCAACCTTGGTTTACTTGTTAAAAACTCTGCATCATATCCGCATGGTAACTCCCAGTTTCCAGATCGTTGGCCATGGGATTGCACTGTGAGTGAAACTCATGTTATTTCCTTGAATCTCGCTGCCACGTTCAGTCTAGGTTTTCGGTTCTAGTTCACCTCAGTCCTAAAAAGAGTTGAAAGCGTATTAATCAACCCAGAAACTGGTGGCGTATACATAATTTATGTTTGATTCTCCCCATGAAGTCAAAATTGTTTTTGCATACACACTCTTGAATGTTCATTGCATTGTGTACAATCGGATCAAAAACTTGTGCCAAATCGCAGAGGTTGACTGTCAGTTACCAGACTTAACCGGAAGTTTTAAATTTGTTACGTTTGAACCCTTTTCTTTTGGGATTTATGGTGGAACTCGAATTTAATGTATAAAGAATTGAAATTTATGTCTTAAATTTATTGGCATGCCTTTTGGGCAAACTGAAAGTTGGAAACCGCCGAATTACTAAAGTATGTAGTAAGTTTTCTCACTACTTTTCTTAAAATAGATATGAAGACTTGAGATTTGAATGAATATATATATATAGCATGGTAGCGTATGTGAACATGTTATGGAATATTATATGTTTAAATGGAACACATCGCTTACTAGATTTAAAGGATTATATTTGAGGTTTATAACAATTCAAGTTTATATATATATTAAATATAAATCATCCAATCAATAGATATATAGCATGGTAGCGTATGTGAACATGTTATATTATATGTTTAAATGGAACACATCGCTTACTAGATTTAAAGGATTATATAGAGGTTTATAACATAAATTCAAGTTTATATATATTAAATATAAATCTAGGTTTTATTTTCTTTTAAAAGTTAGGAGTTCCATATGGAGTATGGTTTTTGTTAGTAGGGATATAAAGGAGAAAAACTTTAAAAAAAAAGTGTAATATGTTATTTGCTATGAATTTAGTTAATAAAGATCATTGAAAATTAAGTCATCAATGATTAAGCGAGTGATACATATTTAGGAAGTGAATGTTATGTAGATAGAGTAGAATTTCAGTTTTTATTTGGATTTTATTATTATTATTATTGAAAATGTTAGTAGTTGGGTACGTTACATTGTGGTATCAGAGCCCAAGTTACTACACTTGGCCCTATGGTGTTCATACACATTTTTTTTCCGAAAACTAACAAATGTGTAAATTTTGTATTACTTGAATAGCAGAAATTGGTTTACTAAATTGCAGGAAGATATGGTTGGAAAACGATCCCTACCCCACCTGCATGGGTTGAACCTAATAATGAGGATCCCCCTAGTAGCAACATTGTTAATTTTGAGATTCTACAAATAGTGAGGGACTTACAAGAAGAAATTATGAACTTTAAAACTGAACATGAAAGGGTATTGAAAACTCAAGAAGACCTAAATGAAGCCCTACTATTTAAACTGCATGAGATAACTACTGAAAAGAAAAAAGGAAACGTAGACAAGAAAACTCATCCTCTGATTGTCCTTACTCTGACGGAAGCCATCTATCTAGTGAATCCGAGTATTCTAGTGACAGTTCTGAGGGTAGACATAGGAATAAAAGAAAATATAAAGATGAGCTAACAATAGAGTTTAAAAAAATAAAGCCCCCTACCTTTGACGACGAAGTCAAAAATGGAGAAGAAGCTAAGGCTTGGGTCTCCAGGATGAAGAAGTACTTCACTATGTACAATTAGTCCAACTCCATGAAGGGAAAAATGACCATCTTCAATCCAACCAGAAAGGCTGATATTTGGTGGCAAGGCTTAAAAAGAGCAAAACGAATAAATGATAAGAAAGTAAGTTGGAACTGGTTTAAAAAGGAATTTAAAAAGGAATACCTTTCAGAATATTACTACGAAGGGAAATCTAAGGAATTTTATGAGCTGAGACTAGGATCCATGTCCATGCATGAGTTATATACTAAATTCTTGTCCCCGTTAAGATATGTGCCTTACCTAAACGAAGAAAAACCTAAAATACAAAGAATCCTAGGTTGCTTGCCTAACTTTTATAAAGATGAACTGGAGTTTGATGAACCGAAAACTTTGTATGAAGCAATGAGGAATGCCAAATTAACGTATGACCATTCCAAGAGTAAAAGTGGAAATCCTTTTAATTTGAAGAGAAGAGATGGAAATGGTTTTAAGAGAAGAGAGTTCAAACCTTTTAATAATAAACAGAAAAGTTTCCAAAAAAATACCTTGGACAAACAACCAATGATAAGAACGGAATATAAACCACCTATGAGAACTGGTGAGTATAATATACTACTTTTAATAAGAAAAATGAAGAAATAAAAAGAGAACCCTTGCAGTGTTGGGGTTGTGGGTGGGGGTTATTTCTATCGGGATTGTCCTCATAAAAAGGATAATCAGAATATTCACATAGTTCGAGAAGTAGCCACAGTGGGATAAGTTGCTCGGAACATACTGCAGATTATCGCAGCGCTGGACAATCATCAAGTGGATTATCAACCCTCCATGATTGAGGTAGATGGTAAGATCCTTGACAAACCTATTTCTATATTAATTGATTATGGTTCAACCCTAAGTTATATATCTCCTAATTCAGTAGATTTGTGTAAAATGAGAAAGTATGATTTTGAAAAATCGTGGTTAGTGCAATTAGCTACCGGAACAAAAAGAAAAGTAACCAGTTTTATTTCTAGATGTGAAGTTCATATGCAAGATTTGATTACAAAAGTGGATTTGAATGTTTTATCATTAGGATCTTACGATGTACTGATTAGCATGGATTGGCTAGAAAAACATAAAGTTGTGCTATATTGTTTTGAGAAGACTTTTGATTGTATAGATGAAAATGGTGAAAGTAAAATGGTTAGAGGGATTCCAAAGAAGGTTATTACTAGGAAAATTTATGTCGTGCAATTGAAAAAGTGTTCTAGAAAAGGATGTAGGGTTTTTGTGGTACACATCACCGAAACTAATGATAAAGAAAAAAACCTAGCTTAGAGGATCTTCCCTTCTTAAATGATTTTAAAGACGTATTTCCTGAAGAGATACTGGGACTACCTCCGAAGAGGGATATTGACTTTACCATTGAATTGGTACCTGGAGCAGTACCCGTTTCGAAGACTCCATATTGACTTTACTATTGTCATCATCACGTTTTTTCATGTATTTCTTGTTTTTGGGGTAGCGGGGTCTGTCAAAAGTATGCAGGTTAGGTGCTCGTTGGATGTGGAATTAAATTCCGCATCCAACAAGCTCTCCCAATCGAAATTTGAGTAAAAACACGGGGAGATATGTCAAAAATACAAACAAAAAAGTAGTTTTTTTCTTTTCTTCCTCCAAAATTAATAAATATTATTTTATTATTTTATTAATTTGTTTTAGGAGGCCCATTTTGAGTTGAAATTTCGTCTAATGCACCATGGAGCTCATCGAGAAGATCACCAATGACATGGAAGATAAATTTATATTTGATCGTCAACTTATTAAGGGCACGAAATTCAGGACATATGTGTCAGGTTCCTTCTTTCTTTAAAATCATGACCACTAGGGATCAATATGTCTAGTGCTAAAGCGAATGAATCATGCCTCTAGTAGCTCCTAAATGATTTTTTCAACTTCATTATTTTGTGCAAATGAGTTGTTATACAACCGTACATTTGGTGGTTGAATTCTTGGAATCAAGGGAATATCATGATCATGCTCTCCTTTACATGGGGGTAAACCCTTAAGTGTCTCAAAGACATGTTGATGTTTGTCCAAAACTTGTTGCAATTCAAGATGGATTTATAGTGCAATGTTATCAACCTGCATGGCATGGAAGTGAGAAATAATCTTTTAGTGGCCTTTCTTTAATAATTTTTCCATCTGATGAGAACTTATGATTTTAGGGGAACCTGCTTGGGTCCCTTTGAGAGTGTGAGCATGAGAGTCTTAATTAAAACACGAGTGTAATTCCTTGAAGTCCATGATAACAAGTATTTTTTCTCTAGTATGGGCATGACTGCTAATAGCAACAAAACCAAGGTTATGATAATAAAATCCAATAAAGCCACTTATGCTAATTTTATGTAGGACAATATCAATTTTGAGGAAGTGACTTCTAACAAATATCTAGAGATTGATATCCATCATAGGCTTAATTGGAACTACAACATCGAAAAAATGATCAATGGAGGGTGGAAAACTAATTTTGGTCTTGAAATCAACTATAAGTAAACAAACTTGGTGATATGGGAAAGAAAAAAAATCCCTCTTTGAGATTCTCACCACTCTCATTCTCTTATATAGGTTTGAAAGCTTGGGGTTGCAACATCCCTAGAAAATTTTGGAGAAATATTGAGCATATCCAAAAGCATTTTATAACTTACAATCTTAAAATTAAGAGCAATATGACCTATCTTACTCTCCTCATTGAAGTCTTTTTTCTCCCATTGAAAGCATAGCTATGACTAGGTGCCTAATGTATAAGAAAAAGTTAAATAACTTGGAATACCAAAAACTTCCTAATATTGCTTTAAAATCTAGTCAAAACCACCTAAGGCTCAAGCGAGATTGTCATAAAGATTTCATGCCTTTGTTATAGCATTGGGGGGTGTGACATACCCAAAAAACTAAATTCATAAAATAAGCATAATCATCTATTCAAATATATAAGATTCTAACATGTAAAACTAAATAACTAAAAGGATGTAAACCCCACCTATTTAAAAAATTTAAGTTAAATGGATGCTTTCATGGATCTGCCATTCGTATTTTATGTTCTAACCCTTGAGATTCAGGATTTAACCTAACTTACTCCTTAACGTGGGAATTACAACCCAAACGGCAGATTGAGGCTCAGTAAAAAAAATATCGGAGATCTTCTAAGAAAAATACTCAACGGCAGACAAGGTGGATCTCCACTGGTTTTTAAAATCCTGGCAAGCATTATATATGTATATATATTCTTAAAAGACAAATCAATAAAATAATCATAGTAGAATTCAAGGGCTTAGTAAAATCTCATACCATACCATATAAAATAAAAAATAGTTCATTAGGATACTGATTATATGCCTTCCGTTTCACATTAACTCGACAATGCAATTATTCATAACAATTTTTGCGTTTCAAAATTAAGAATCATGAATTGATTTTGTGGCAATATCGATCATAATTTTCACAAGTGCAGATATACATTTCTATGTGTAAGATGACAAATCAAATCTACTTACATGAATCCAGGAAAAACACACTTGGAGAATCAACTCCTCCCAACCATAGGAGGCAACAACTCAACTGTTTGCTCCGCTCCACCCCCGAGATGGATCACCAACCATGCACCAGAACAACAAGTAACTTCCTCACGATACTCAATCCTCGAGTCCGTAACAAGCTACAACAAGAAAGCTTCCACGCGGCACTCTCTCTCAGAGTCCATAACAAGCTAAGCAATGGAATTATGAAACGGGAGAAACACTCAACACATGCATTCACAACAAAGTTTCTCCATGCACAACACGGCGTCCCGTGCTATTCTAGTGCACTCATATAAATAAATTTGCCCTGATCTTATGCCATCCCAATCAAATCTCCAATCAGATCCTTAAGTCCCTATAATTTAGGATCTTGTCTGGTTGTTGAGTTTTGGATTGGATTTGATTGGTATCAATCACTCTAGCTTGCTTACACATGTTCTTTGGTGCCATGGTTGGTGTCCCCTCATGTAGCTGAGTTCTCCAAGTGTTATTTTATTTATTAATAATTAAAATAAAATAAAAAATTTGTGCAAAAGTCATTTGAGTTTTTGAGTTTCATAACTCATTACATAATAAAAAATAATTTTCAAACCATGAAAATAAAAAAAGTCTCATGGGGGTATTACATTTCTTCCCCCCTTATTCTTAGCACTGTCCTCGGTGTTTTTTTTTTTTAATCTGAGCTCCCTTGCTCATTCTGGAACATGGAGGGATATGCTTCCGACATTTTTTTCCTCCATTTCCCAAGTTGCCTCTTCATGGATGAAGTGCTTCCATTGCACTTTTTTTTGAACGACGGCTCGATCCCAGAGCTTACGTTCCTTCCTATCAAGAATGTGAAAAGGTTCGGTCTAGAACTCGCCCTCGAGTTCTACCTGAATTATATTCCAAAAAATGATATGAGTAGCATCATGTATATATCTTTCTAGCAATGAAACATGAAATACATGGTGTACTTAAATTATATTAGGTGGAAGTGCAAGCTGATAGGCTACTGACCCTATCTTAGTTAGCACTTCAAAAGGTCCACAATACCTTGGTGCTAGTTTGGAACACCTTCCTAAACTCAAAGAACTCTTCTTCAACTTTACCTTCCGATATATGTGATCCCAACGTTGAACTCTCTTGGAGTTCATTCTAATCTGCGTAACCTTTTTTTTTTGCCAATCCTGGGAAACTTTTACGTTTTGTTGAACTCCCGTGATAATATCTATAGGGTAGTGCAATCAAGCATGCTTCAATGCATACATGTTTTCTTGTAACCATACTCTTTCTTCTTGCACATACAAGAAGATAAACATGTCAATCATTATCTTAAGATTCTAAACATTTTACATATCACCCAAGCAGATATCAACATCTTACTAATATCGAGAACATGCTTATTATTTCTTCTTCATAAAATTATAGGTTCCAGCTTAGTTAAGCCCTTATATATTGGGAGGTAAAAAAGTCAAATACATCGCATTGCCTAGCTTCAGACTCAACTCCACTCTTCATGCATTTATCTAAATATATTACTTTCAACTAAATGTATCTACATCGATTTATATCCTCTTTTCAATATCTATAATATACCCAGAGTATAAGTATTTACCCATGACAAAAAGCGTTTTTTTTCCCTAATGTGAGCATTTACTAATCAAATGGATATGCCAAACTTTATGTGATTTGAAGTACCAAATCGATATAAAGAAATTACATGGTTTTATAATTTTATTTCAAATGTGTATGCCCATCCTTACTACTCCACATCCTTAACATACATTATGTGCATGTGTATATGTGTGTGTGTGTGTGTGTGCGCGCGCGCGTGTGTGTATATATATTACAATTCTCTCAAATGTGGTTAAATTTTACATTTCTTTTTAATATGGATAAACTATGCAAATATAAACTCCTCTTCAAAATGAAAGTATAAAATATGCAATTCTTTTCAATGCAATTTTCTTTTCAAAATAAATAACTTTGTATTATTTATAGATCTCAATTCCTTTCAAACTTATTTTACTATTTTCATAGTACAAATATTTGAATCATACGTATCTTTATCATCTATCTATACACATTTGGTTAATTTAAATAGAAATATAGTGTGGACATTGGTCTATAACTATTCCTTCTTGATAACCTATTGCATACATCTTAACCTAACTCAACATGATATATTAATGTAAACCCTTCATTATCTATCCCTCACAAATTCACATAAACTTGTATTATATAGAACCACAGTACAATTCCAATATAAAGCACCTTTATCAGTATCATTCACATCCCGGTTACTAGAACCTCACGTTCAATATGAGGTCCACCCCTCTTTTCTCTATTAAAATAGTTAGTTTTTTCCTTAAGACTACACCTATATATATGCACTCTTTTCTTTTCAACATCAGTATGCTTTAAATTTGAAGTCTTACGTGAGATGAAATATATTCTCATTCCTCTATGAAAAATACATTTAATCTTAAGCTGGGCATAATTTAATGTTTTCACTCATGTTATACATGATGTAACGTTGGATTTTACTAAATGCATTAATGAGATCCTTAAAAATTCTTTTAAAATCTATGTAATTGTTTCCTATAAATTACAACTTTCCCCATTTATAAAAAAACATATAAAATGTATATCCCAATACATTCTTCAACTTCTATAAGTATAATAATTTTCTTTTGTGTTTAGACTAGAATAACGTAAGTAAGTTCATAGAATACCATGACTCTAAAGTATTTTAAACTAGAAATTACCTAACGCTATTCCGATTCCAAATAGCACATAAATGATGGGACCCTTTTAATCTTATCAATTATAAAGATGAGATTTTTATGATCCATTTAAGGTATACTTAAAAGTAACATTCCTAAGCGTATGAAGTACTATTCTTCCAATACACGTAAGATGTATAAAATGTAGTCTTTTTAGCATATGCAAGCTACCTAAAATGCAATTTCATCCTATGTTTATAAAACATATGTGACATATTCTTTCAAAAATAATATAAGTACATTCTCTTAAACATGTGTAAAACATATGTCTTCTTCTACTCTATGCAATACATATATAATGTACATATCAAATTTACAATTCTTCTAAATAATAGTCATAATACATATTTTTTTAATCTACTATTTATTATTTCCCACTTCCTTATTGATTAAGATTCTTAATACATACAACGAATCACAAAGTATCTTAGTCTTTTAACCTATAAACCTAATTCATTTAAGGATATAGAGTATTATCTTTATATGTGAAACTTTATAAAGCCTTTTATTTTAACATTTGTTTTTTACATTGAGCATGTGAATTATTAGAATCTTATATAAAGATCAACAAGTATATTCATGTATATATTTCATGCAATACATCAATCTTAATATCATATATATATATATATATATATATATATATATATATAGCTACTCATATATAATTCTATAAAGTTTGTAATCACCTTCTTAAGTATATCAAATTCTAGGGAAAATCCCATTTATCTAATTCCAATCCACAATACCATTGATGCAACTCCATAACAATATATATTTTCCATAATAATCAATACACACTCATGTGTTAGTTAACTCATTAATATATACAAATATCCATGCACTTTAATGGACACGTATTTTCTTGCCCTCCTAAAATATTGTTAATCCTAAGCACAAGTCATTGTAATTTCACCTTCCAATTCCATAGTATGCCACATATATATATATATATATATTTCCTCCACATTACCATATATATAAAATAAAATGAAAATATAACTAAATTTCGTGAAATCTATAAACCATATCAAATATCAATATATAAACTATTGACACCAATTCTAAACCTTTCCATATACATGTTTCTCGAGTACCTAAAACACATACCCTTACTTTCTTGCATATATAAGTTGCAACTCCTTACCATGTTTTGGAATAAGTAAAACCTTCACACTCACACATGATATTGGAATTTATGTTAAACAAAATGTTCCAAACGAGAACTTCTTTCTAAGATCTTTTCGTAAGAGATAATATCAAATATATTAATTAAATATCATTCATATTCTTAAAAGGTAATATCCACTGTATTTTTTTTTTTAAATTCACCTCCTCAAACAACATAATTTTGAACTGTTATTTTTATTAAATCTAACATTCGTACTCATGAAATATCACGCATGACACTAGTAGCCAAAGCTAATATTGAAGGTAATTATATATCTTAATCTGTCATCTCAAGGGATACGAGGAACTATTACAACTGCCTACATTCTTTCATTTGAACAATTCCACGTGTTAATACATCGAATCTTATACTTACATAATCTGATATGTTTATTGGTCAAAAGTTTTCAAAATCCATATATGAACAATTCCACGTGTTAATACGTCGGATCTTATACTTATATAATTAGATATGTTTATTGATCAAAATTTTTTGAAAATCCGTAACTGAAGGATTTTATAAGCGTTTTTTTTAACTGAACTTTATAAGTGTGTTTTTTTAAAAACTGAACCTTGCATCTAGTTACTCTAGGATCTCTGAAATGGCAAAAAGCAGTCAAGGAGATTATAAGTCAAGATTTGGATCTGATTTTTCCATACATGTTTCCTGATTGTTACATACATGTTTCCACCGATCAATAGCAGATATGGTAAATCGTATGCAGGAAAGGAAGTCATGCAAATAATTTGATCTGGTTGTGATTATTATTATTAGACGTTTTTCCCGGATAAAAAAAAAACCGAGATGGAAAATCGCATACCGGGATTGGATGGATACAGATCTATGATTTATAAAAGTGCAGACAAAGTAAAAACGAAGACAATGAGTTTTCCCCAATCCACGATGACCATAAAAAACGCAAACATGGGTTAAATTTGCAGAGATCTGGATCTAAATGTGATTATAACGTAGGCAATTGTAATTACCGACCGAAATTCAACAGAATAAACCATTTCGATTTGCTAAATCAACTAAGGATCAATCGTATACCAGAGATTTCAATTGATTTCACATGGGTCAATCATATACCTTGCAGCAAGGAAAGCGTATGCAGACATAAGATATGAAATGTATTATCAACAAATCAGGCAAAGGAAACGTATGCAGGAAGTTGTATGCAGACTTAGATCGGATCTGACTTTTAAAGTGTTATAATATAAAATCTAGAGATCAATACACGCGTTGGAAAACTAATGCATAGCCAGGTTAATGCAGATCGGATCTGTATTTATAGTTTTATATCATTCTATAGATCAAAAATTGATTTGGTAATCAACCCAGACTTAGATTGGTTGCAAAATAATATATCCATGTTGACACTGAGAAACGTTTACATCGTTAGATCATACATCATTTGGAGAGTTTTAGATCAACGCAGGCAGACAAATGGAAACGATTGCAGAGTTTAAAGCACAAAACAAATCAAATAAGTGAAAAACGATTGCATAGTCTAGATCCACGCAGACTTAGGTTATACTCATCCCATAGATCGGATCTGAGTTTAAAACATCAACCACAGACTTAGATCGTATCTGAGTTTAAAGTATTACAATCATATGTTATACATATCCATCGTAGACCATGCAAGTATTATCAAGCATACTCCCACCGATCGAGGGAAGAGATGGTAAATGCATGTTTTGGAGCACATATCGCCTGAGCTTAAAAAACATGTAAGTTCAGTCCATCCAACGGACCAACATCGAAGTCAACCATCCAACGGACCAACAGCGAATGTATGGTTGACTTCGCTGTTGGTCCGTTGGATGGACCGAACGTACATGTTTGTTAAGGATGGCCTCACATATTAAAGCACACAATGGATTGTCAAGGTATTAATGATCTCCCCAAATCTAGATAGCAGGCAGAAATTAAATACAACAACGATCTTTTCCATATCTAGAACCACATACCGTGGATTGACAAGGATCAACATGTATACAAAGATACTTTCCAGGCTTAAATCGCAGGAAAGAAATTAAATGACAGAGGTCTTCTCCATAATTAAAACGTAGTCAACGAATCGACAGAAGGGAAAAGTTCCGTTGTATTTTTTGACCGTCACAAAAACCCACTCATAGCGCTTCTACTTTACATTCTTATAGAGTTGGGAAGGAAGAAATTTGAAGGTAATATGCAATCCTAAAGATTAACAAGATACCCAATTCAATTAAAGGAAGCACAATTTTACAAAGAACAAAAGTTCATGCTTCCATTTTTACAGTCAAACGTAACCCATTTCAATGGATGGAACAGACTGGAGGACATTGGTTCCCATTCACATTATTATAGGGTCGTAAAAGACACAATTGTATAAATTAAATATCGCATATCCCCATATTGGAATGGTTTACAAATTATATTAACCTCGGTGACAACAGAAAATGCAGCTTGCCACAAAACCCCCCTTGCAAGTGCAAAACTCCATCCGAATAAATTAGAAATCTATGCCAAAATATCTATCAATTCCAATTTCAGCACAGAGTATCACAGTGACATCTAACAGAATCAAAAAATCTTACAAAAAGCATAAACCTCAAATTAAACTATATAAAGCCTAAAAAATAAGCAAACCCTTTAAACAAATAACAAGCTTATGGTCCTAGTGTTTGAACCATGCTCTGATACCACATTGTAACATACCCAAAAAACTAAATTCATAAAATAAGCATAATCATCTATTCAAATATATAAGATTCTAAAATATAAAACTAAATAACCAAAAGGATGTAAACCCCACCTATTTAAAAAATTTAAGTTAAATGTCCCAAAATAAAAGACACAAAACCTTGATGCTTTCATGGATCTGCCATTCGTATTTTATGTTCTAACCCTTGAGAGTCGGGATTTAAGCTAACTTACTCCTTAACGCAGGAATTACAACCCAAACGACATATCGGAGATCTTCTAAGAAAAATACTCAGCGACAGTCAAGGTGGATCTCCACTGGTTTTTAAAATCCTAGCAAGCATTATATATGTATATATATTCTTAAAAGACAAATCAATAAAATAATCATAGTAGAATTTGAGGGCTTATTAAAATCTCATACCATACCATATAAGATAAAAATAGTTCATTAGGATACTGATTATATGCCTTTTGTTTCACATTAACTCGGCAATGCAATTATTCACAACAATTTTTGCGTTTCAAAATTAAGACTCGTGAATTGATTTCGTGGCAATATCGATCATAATTTTCACAAGTGCAGATATACATTTCTATGTGTAAGATGACAAATCAAATATAGTTACGTGAATCCAGGGAAAACACACTTGAAGAATCAACTCCTCTCAACCATAGGAGGCAGCAACTCAATTGTTTGCTCCGCTCCACCGACGAGCTGGATCACAACCATGCACCAGAACAATAAGTAACTTCCTCGCGGCACTCAATTGTCGAGTCCATAACAAGCTACAACAAGAAAGCTTCCACGCAACACTCTCTCTCAGAGTTCGTAACAAGCTAAGCGATGGAATTATGAAATAGGAGAAACACTCAACACATGCATTCACAACAAATTTTCTCCATACACAACACGGCGTCCCATACTATTCCAGTGCACTCATATAAATAGCTTTTCTCGGGTCTTATGCCATCCCAATCAAATCCTTAAATCCCTATGATTTAGGATCTTGTCTGGTTGTTGAGTTTTGGATTGGATTTGATTGGTATCAATCACTCTAGCTTGCTTACACATGTTCTTTGGTGCCGTGGTTGGTGTCCCCTCATGTAGCCAAGCTCTCCAAGTGTTATTTTATTTATTAATAATTAAAATAAAAAATGTTTTCTGTGCAAATGTCATTTGAGTTTTTGAGTTTCATAACTCATTACATAAAAAAAATAATTTTCAAACCATGAAAATAAAAGAAGTGTCATGGGGGTATTACAGGGGTTTAATGAAAATGTCACTTTGCAAAATATTGATAATAATAGAAATATTATACTTCAAAGTTTAAAGAGAAGCTAGGGACGGTAGGTGTGAGGTGGTCTTATATGATCCCAAAGGTATTCTGAAGGAAATATTCTCCTGGGGTTTAGGATGATACACTAATAACATGGAATATATCCTTGCTCTATATCAAGGGATAAAAGCTTTGGTCAATCATGGAACCAAAGACATTATTATCATTGGAGACTCAAGCATCTTAGTCTGTAATACCCCCATGACATTGCTTTTATTTTCATGGTTTGAAAATTATTTTTTATTATGTAATGTGTTATGAAACTCAAAAAAACTCAAATGACATTTGCACAACAAACTTTTTTATTTATTTATTCATAAAGAAATTAACACTTGGAGAACTCAACTACATGAGGGGACACCAACCATGGCACCAAAGAACATGTGTAAGCAAGCTAGAGTGATTGATACCAATCAAATCTAATCCAAAACTCAACAACCAGACAAGATCCTAAATCATAGGGATTTAAGGATCTGATTGGAGATTTGATTGGGATAACATAAGATGTGGGCAAAGCTATTTATATGAGTGCACTGGAATAGCACGGGACACCTGTGTTGTGCATGGGGAAAACGATGTTGAGTGGATGTGTTGAGCATTTTTCTATTTTATAAGTCCATTGTTAAAAACTTGTTACAGACTTGAGGATTGAGTGTCGCGAGGAAGTTACTTGCTATTCTGGTGCATGGTTGGTGATCCAGCTCGGGGGTGGAGTGGAGCAAACCGTTGAGTTGTTGCCTCCTGTGGTTGGGAGGAGTTGATTCTCCAAGTGTGTTTTCCCCAGATTCACCTAAGTAGATCTTATTTGTCTTCCTACACCTAGATATGTAAATTTGCATTCTTGTGAAAAATTATGATCGATATTGCTTGGTAGTCATTTGTTTAGTTAGAGTTTATATTGCATGGATAGATTCTAATGTCGAAGTGCAGAATTATTGTGAATAATTACTTTCACGATTTGATAAGAGACGAAATTATCAGTCTGCTAAAACTCTTTCTTTTAAGAAAAAAGATATCTCTGCTATCTTGAATTACTGCATGTTATTGGGGTTTCGACATCCTTCATTTGCTTACAGTTTCAGTCCATTGCATGGTTTATAACTAACTTTAGTCCATACTCTTTCTAAAATTTATTTTGCATGATCAATAAAATATCTTGATAGCTAAAATAAACCCTGTGTTTGTGGTTTTTTTTTTATTTAATTAAAATTTTTATGATGTATTGTTTATGGGGTGTTACAATTATGGTATCATAGCGTAGTTCAAACACTAGGACCATAAGCTCATTATTTTTTTTAAGAATAATAAGTTAATATTTGTTATTTTATTGACTGCGAATTGAATGTGGAAAGTATCTTTGTATACTTGTTATTTGATTGACTGATTTAGATCTGGGCTCAAATCTCGTGTGTATGCGTTGATTGTATACATGTCAGATTTAAAAAGTTTACAAACGTTTTCAGTGTTGTAATGGATACGTTTCACTTTCATCTGAAATGGATCTATATCGATACTCTGTTTCAAGCGCTCTGTGATTGATTTCAAGTTGTTGTTAGAAGCTCTTACCGTCTTGCTACATTTCTCTGTTATAGAAAATGTTCTGGGATTTCAACCGCAAATACCTTACTCTATTATTGTAGAAAGCTTTCTGAGTTTCTTGCGTTTTGATTTTTGTAGCCAATACTGGTTTTCTTCTTTGCTGAATAAAAAAATAAATGGTTGATAATCCTGTTGATAACTGCGTCGTTCTGATTGTTATTTATGAACCAAGTGTCTTGTTTTTGCCTATTGATTCTCACTTTGTGGAGATCCCTGTGGATGTTCGGGATGAGAGCCCCTCTGTTATTTTTATTCCACGCAACCTTTTCCTGTGAAGCCTCCTCACCATCATTTTCGAATAAATCGCAGATAACAGAGGTCATCAGCTGCTTTTGAAGCTATGGTAGAGGGATGCGGAAGTCAGTTAGCCAAACCACCAATACCCACGCAATCATATCAAGCCTCGTTGCTTTCTCCACGATCTTCTATCATTGGCAGCCCCACTCTCTATTTATTTTCTTATTAGAAACAAAAACACGCTCTCTAATCTTTTTGAACCGAAACTTATGGGTGTTGTCTGGAGTCTTTGTTGATTCATTTTTCCTTCGCCTCAACCTCTCCAAATCGTCAGTCCTGCTTCTGTTATCTGCACAAGGAAGAACAAGACAACAACACAACCATCGCAGGCTGCCCTTCGATTTGGAAACCCTGAGATCCATTGAAAGCTCGTCGGGGTTCTAACCCACGACGCTTTTCAAGAGAATCAATACATCGCAAGGAACAATGTAACAAGCAATGGTGCCGCCCGACTTCATGTTTTAACGGAACAGAAGCAACATTCACTGCAGAAATAGAAAAATGTCTGACATTGGCAACTACTGGGACAAGAAAATAAATGATATTACAAACTTTAGTTTATTAAACACACCAACAAAATAAAGATAAAAACATGAATTTGGAAAAAGACAGGATACCAAAATCCTATGACCATAAAATTTCTTTAAATGCATGAAACAGTTACCAAAAATTTAAATGGCTTGCAACATAGCCTTTACCAGCTGAGCTGGACCTTAAATTTTCCAGAGCAAAATTCAAGTGCCCTGTAGGCTCAAAAGATTAATTGGTTCAAAAGCTTAATTTAGATCTCTTGACATCAAGTAGGAATCCACTAGTTGGGACTAAATTACAACTGGGCACTCTCATTCCTGATAAAAAAAAAAAGGCCAACAGTTGAACAACAGGCAAGGTACCACTGAAAACATTAGTGCAGTAGCTAATTATCTTCCATCTATCTCATCTTTGTTGTGCATATGGAGATGAGAATGATATGAATTGTTCATTAGCAGTTATTAGAGTGTCTAGCCAAACTAATGATCGAAATACAATGAGGCCCTCGGCAATGCTATTTCTTTTTGCATGCACGTAGACTTTTGATTCCTATATAGCGTATTGACCACAACCTTGATATTGAGAATCTGGGTAATAAAGGATGTGAATAGAATGTCACCTTTTCCAGATGCCAGCGATATTTTACTGGCACACGATATCAATGTGATCAAATAGGATTTGATCTACTGGATTTCATAAATTCAGCTTCATTAACCACAAGCTTGATATTGAGAACCCACAGGTAATGAAGGATGTGATTCTTACATTAAGAATGATGGACAAACAGATACAAACTGCGTGGATCTACACTGTGCAATCGGTTTCCAATTATTTGCTTGGTTTTGTGCTTTAAATTCTACAAATTTTTCCATTGGTCTGAGTGGATCTAGATTCTTCAACTCGTCTGCCTTTTTCCTGCATGGATGGGTAACATTGGCGTTTTCCAGTTTGTAGTTGTTATAAAAATAATAAAAATAAAAACAAACCGCATTGTTTGTCATTACAACCTTCTTTAGTCTTCAACCCATGTCTTTAATATAATTGAATACGATTAGTTCTAGTGGTTCGTGCTACCATCAAGTTGAAACAAGTGGTGAGTTAGTTGTATCGGAATTAATATTTTATATACATATATTTGCATGCAATTGTATCGTTATATTCAAATATACATATGGTTGTATAAAATTTAAATGTATTGACTTTGCTAGATTCGTAAATGGAAACTAAGGATGGAATATATGTTTATGAAATAAATATATATTTAGATGGAATAGTCATGCTACATTGGGAATCGAGTTTACCATTGGTAGAATAAAATACCTATAAAGAATCTCGGTGGATTTAATTTGGAGTTCTATTCTTTTTAAAATGGATGTTAATGGGTATATTATAATGAATCGGATGTTAATATATATATAGTTGGGTTTGTTACACTTTGAAGTAATCATAAGTTTTAGTGATAAAGAAAAATGATTTGAATGAGTTAAGGTAGAATATGAAAGAGTGAGTTACTTTCTTAGCACTAATTATTATGAAAGAAATTTCAAAATTCCTAACAATGGAAAAAGAATTTACAATTCTCAATATTTGGTATTATGGGGTTGTTATATATGTGCGTGTGTGTTTTTCTTTGAATTTATTATGTTTGTGAATAAGGGGTCGATAGGCCAGCTCAATAGTGGCCACGTGCCTGCTACCAACCTAAATGATGACAAGAAAGGATACGAGTGGAAGCCTGGTGGTTCGAGGAGTGTATACACACGACTCCTCGTGTGTGTTTTAAATTTGTGATATGTGTTGTGTGTATAGTTTTGGGATCATTATGGTTCGGGGTGGAAATACATTTTGACGGGATGGACTCATGCATGCTTAAATCCTCTCCACGCTCCACCATCTTTGAAGACAATTATGTGCATAATTATGGCAATTTAGGAATACTTCTCTCTAAACTTTCTAATAAAACCAAGTAGTTCCTTACTTAAGGTCTAATAGAGCAAATTTGGTCACAATGGACGTTAACTATCATATTATCATCAATAAAACTATAAGTTAAATATAATTAACGAAAAAAAAACAAAAAAAAACATCATATCAACTAGATAACATTGGTATGGGGAGCATAACAAAGAAAATGTTATTAACAACACAATTGATTATCCTTGCAACAAGTTCCAAAAATAAATTTACCCACAATTTACTTGTAGTCTCACCCAAACTCCAAATTGGTATAATTGATTGCCTTCTTTTTACAGACTCTATGTTCCCCTCTCCTTGGCAATACAAGAAGCTTTTCAAATATCCTCTAGCAAACTTTGTATATTACTCACTAACATTACATAAAGTTAACCATTAAAAATAATCCTTTAAAAAGTGACCCTATCTTACAAAACTGTAGATTTAATTGTGTTACTATTTTCAACAAATCAAACATGTACATGTGCATGTGCTTGATGGTGGGTTTACCAATAAGAACCGTCAATGCAATTTAAGTGTCGTACAAGATTGTTTAAATCACTAACTCTAGAATGAATATTTGCTCATTTACTAGTTTAGGCTATAAAAAAATTAAATTGATTAATGTGGATACTTAGATCATTAAACACACTCATTTCATTTATATTGTTCTTAGGGTAGCCATTATAAATCTTAAAACTGGCTATTTAGAGATCTCAAACCATTCAAATTAAGAAGAAACACATGGATCCTCAAAAAAATAACTTAACAATTGTTTAGATTATTCCAAAATTTACTCTTTATTGATGACTCAAATCAATGCTTCCTCATACTAAACCCATGTTTTAATAAATAAATAAATAAATTCCCACATTTCTAGGGTAATAGGAGTGTTGTTTACAGAGCTGATGCCCAATCTTCACCATTGCCATTTCAAGGCACTGAGTAATAGTGTGTTGTTGCTGATAGTCAAATTCTCAATGGGCGAATCTGATTTTAATCATTATTTATTTGCGACTTAATTAATTCAATTAATTATCGTCATGGACTGTGGGCCTCGGTCACAATTTCAATTTTGAATTCCTTGAGCGAGAGACTTGCAAATTTTGGCATAAAATGTAATTAAACTTTCTTTATTAAATTAGACTTTATTAATTTATTCAATTAGGCATCCACAAACTTATAAAAACTAATTAACATAACAATCATTTTATATCACTTGGTTACAACTTTGTTTTGGGTTGTGGGCCTCGCATCTCATAAGGTGCGAGGCTTCCAAAAATTGGCGTGTGTCGCTAAAAGTGGCCAACATAATAATCATTTTATATTACTTGGTTACAACTTTGTTTTGGGTTGTGGGCCTCGCGTCTCAAAAGGCGAAAGGCTTCCAAAAATAGGCGTATGCCGCTAAGAGTGGCCAACACACGGTATTCTTTAGTAAAAGGCGAAAGAATAGTTCGCTTTGTGTTGACCACACGGCTCCGTACTCTACAACATCAATTCTCCACATATTTATACTTACCTACTCCTCTGTTATAAGTAGCACAACGAATGTGGGATGCACTAATGCAACAATATTGCACGCAGCTGTGACAATCTTCATATCGAGTGAAGAATGAGGTCATGCAATCTCTCTTAATAGCGAGGAGTTGGAGAAAAACATCTCTTAACATTTAAACATGCATTGTTATTAATGATTTGAATTGCGCTTATTTGCAAAAGTATAAAAAATTGAAAAGAAACCAGATGAAAGGTTGCGTAGGGACCTTTTTTTATCACCATATTGCACGATATTGTTAGTTATTACCTTGTGGTAAGCAATCACAAGAATGTGCAACAAATACTCCACAAGAAAGAAGGGTGATACTAAGAGTTGTATGAAAAAGATGTCACATGGTGCAAAGATTTTGAATCCAAAAATATTAAGTATGTTTCTTTTCTCCATTTTGGTGTTTTGTATTTTTTTTCAATTCTTTTTTAAAGGTTTTTGAGATTTAAAATAAATAAATAAAAGAATCTATAGGAATAGGGCTATATGTAACCAAGCAATTCCACATGAGTGTAGGAATTATGATGATATATGTAAGCAATAAAGATGGGTACATGGGGTGGGTTTACTTGGAATGAATAAACAATTTTGAATGCAACTAAAGCTTTAGTCAATTAATCAAAAACAAGTTCAATGATATAATTAATGAAGTAGGAGTTTAATGGTATAGTGAGAAGATGAGCATAAAACCAAAAGCCACCACTTGAGGGTTTCATATTTAGAGGCCAATAGGGGGAGAGTGAAGCATGAAGCTCTTTCCAAATAAGGGACTAAATGGACTCTCAATATTAAGGGGAGATTAGCAAAATGAATGTTATAATGCAAATGGAGCTAAACAAAGGCACCTCATTTAAGGTGGAGGCCTATCATTTGACAAGTGCATTAATGTAGCTTGGAATGGTGAGGTTGCTTGCTAGGACAGGGTCAAACCTATGGAAAAATCTAAAGGCAAAGAAAAGTAAAGGTACACTAGCAAAATCTAAAGGTGCACTGGGATAGCACGAGACGTTGTGTTGTGTATGGAGACGTTATCTTAACTCTTTGAACATGCTTCATCCTCCACACATTGAAAAACATTACTAGAACTTTACAATTATTTAATACCATGGTAATAATATCTTATAAGCTACCTATCTACTTACCTTTAAATCAAAATACTAGTACTTTACCTTGAAATCAAAATGTTAAAAAAAAGGTGTTAAATCATTAAGTTTTCCAAGTGAATTTCTATACGAGAAATACTTTTAACTATATACTCGTTATGCAAGGATATTTCATATTCCACTATATCATCACCTATCTACAATGAGTAACACCTAATAATCATCAATCATTAATGATTACATTATACTTCGTGTGTACAAAAACATAAGCAAATCGTATTCATTGTGCACATTTAAAAGAACGAGTACTAGGTTAGAAAGATAGGATCTTGCGAACATTATTCTTAAATCAATTTGTAGAAATAAAACACGTAAGATAAAAATGCACAAAGGAGACACCACTATATGTGGTTCACCCAAACATGGGCTACGTCCACCAAAATTTGTTTCTCTTTATTGTTTTATGAAGCAAAAGAAATATATGTGGTTCAGCAAAACATGGGCTACGCCCACCAAAATTTGTTGATCTCTTTATTATTTTATTATTATATAAAGCAAAAAAATACAATTTACAACACTTGTTGCTAAGTCTCATCTTATTTGAATGTTAAAATTAAATCATTTAATAAATGGCTTCGTTAAATGCTAAACACCTCTTACTTCAAGTACATAAGGTTTAGACTTTCAATAGTCTTGAAGGCACATAAAAACTCTTCCATTATTTAATCACTTTCTTAATTCAACTTAGCTTTCTTCTTTATCCAAAATGGAGAGGAATGGTATTGATTATAAAACATATATGCTAAACTAAACTTTCAATTATATAATAAACGTATGGCAAGGATTATACCATATGGAGTTGATGGTCATATAGGTCACTTCTTTAAAGTTGGTTGAAAATATAAATCCAACCTTAATGCTTTGCTCTTTCTAGAACCGGCTACATCTCGTAACTTTAAAGCTAAGTATTTAAAAAATATATAGAATTATCCCCATGATGGTATAGGATCTATGTAAAGAGAGGTCGTCCTCTATACTCTTCAATGCACAATGCAAATA
>LPNX010096528.1:67192-88963 GCA_001517045.1 Pseudotsuga menziesii
AGAGACAAATGTACGTGGTTCACCCAATCCATGGGTTACGTCCAACAAAACTGTCACATTGTGTAATATTTATTACAAAAGGGTTATAATCCGCGACATCAATATCGCCATACTTTCTTTTGTTCTTCTCATAAACTCTCTCACCGAGAGTATTTCTAACCTATTTAAACTTAAAAATATTTTTATATAAATATTATATATATCCAAACATTATATATCCAAACATTATATATCCAACATCTTTATTTTCTTTTGATATATATATATATATAAACCTTACCTATCAACATCTTTATCATCCTTTTAAGATCTATCAAATATTATATATATATATATATATATAGCTTCATATATAAACATCTTCACTTGTATATACAACATATATATAACCTCTTTAATACATATAAAACATCTTTATTATAAATACAACATTATATGTCAGCATTTTAGTTTCTTTTGAGATCCATAAAACATTATATATAAAACCTTTAATATATAATATCATAGCAGCACTTCTTCTCTTACTCAATTAGTCTCTCAAAATAAACCATAATCCCATTTCCAACCGATAAAGGATGCACGCATTTGGCATTAGATTCTTAGAAGATAAAGCAACGTGTTTGTTTTTCTATATTGAAAAGCCATACTGGGTGAAGGAAAGGTTTTGTCGACTGAAAGTCTTAATATAATCACCTTATCTAAGTTGTATGATATTTATCCTTTGCTAAAGGATTTCAAAATGATGGCTAGCGAGGATAGCTCAAATAGCCAAAGCGATGAAACTTTAGGGAAAAGCTAAGAAGGAGAAATCTTTTCAAAACGAGCAAATCATATCACAATGTAACGTACCCGCAAATCATATCCATAAAGTAACACATAATCATGATCATATAAATTGATAAAAGTAATAATGAAAATACCACACTATATAGATTACATAAATCTAATATATAAAGGAACATATAAGAAGACTTGTATGTTTGTTGGAAGAAAGAGATTACCTTTTTATAGAAAGGAAAAACACAATTTAATATTTAAAATATATATACTAAAATGCATTCTTTCAAATATAAAGTTTTCCACTATAACATTCATACTCCAAAAAATATTGCTTAAGCAAAGAGAACACATAACGTGAACTTCCTAAAAAAAAATTAGACTTTATTATTGAAAAACTCACGGTCGTACAGCTATTAAAGTTGCGCTTTAATCTATGCTATGCTTTTCATTCAACAAAAACAATGGTGTTTAGGCTAAACTAGTCATCAGTCTTTATACTTGCTAACTGGTCATGTTATGGGCAGAAGAAACCAACAAACTAGGTCAAGTCAAATCAACGAACTGGAGCTCTTACATGATAAGTAAAAGTTTTAGAAGGACCTATTTCTCTAACTTCATATTCATAATATCGTATATAAGAAAGGTCAAGGCAAAACAACGAACTGGAAGGTAAGTTTTGATGAGCTTTTAATACGAGCATGTAAAAGAAAGGGTGATAAGGGATTTATTATTTATCAACGCATTCAACATATAGACATCGTTATTCAGCCAGATGAAAACGATCAGAGTCTCTCGGATCAAAGCTATTTATCGCCACTGCCCCAACAATTATGGGGGAGAAATTGGTGCAGAATGTAAATCTTAACACCAACCAAACTGTATTCATTAAGTATATGCCCGAGATTGCTTACAGAACTCATTATAAAGGGCTTTGTTCAATTAATGGAAACAACATTTACAATCAGTTGATAGCGGGTCCTAGGTGATGTCATTATATGTACATAGACAAAAAAAAATAGCCCACAATATTAACCATAACTGTACATGGCCTTATTTACCAGCGAAGTTCAAGCCGTAAGTTCAGTTAAACAAAAGTTGAACAACATGTACAAAAAAAACTAGCTATTCAGAGCTGAAATTACCAGCAGAAGAATTCCATGCATAAAAGATATGGACTTCAACCCAAACCTAAAATGCAGGCAAGAAAAATCACTTTCCAAAATTCCAAATCGAATTAACAACGAAAGTCGACAAGGATCATTACCAAAATCTAGATCGATTAACAAAAGTATGCAGGAATTCCCACTACAATAAGCGTTCATGGCTGAAACAATAGGAAGTTAATAGAACTCTGAAAATGGTGTTCATCATGAAGAGAGCTATGGGACAAGCAAATCTCACATCAGGCAGTCTCAAGGATACCTATACAGACTCTGGTGCTAGATGTCCTGCTTTGACCAAACAGAAAATGGTCACTATTAGATTGAGAAAGTCAAGAATATCTAGAGGTTGGAAATGAACATCCAGAACATAAGCTATGGGGAAAAGGCGTCGAAATTAAATCCATTAAGCAGCATTGACATTTCTTCCCATGGTTTACTGTTCTTTCTTCAGAAGGAAAGCCCGTCGATGACAAAAACAGCAGGGAGTCATGTGGATGACCCACGTTTTATTTAACCGCCGTGTGCGTGATGATCAGTCTCATCGCTAGCAGTCGATGAGAGTGGCTTCAATTACACAGAGGAGGGGTCCGTGAATGAATTACAACAAAATTTACAAATCCCAAATCGCAGGTTATGCAAGACACAGATCTTTATAAAAAACGAAGTTCATGTAGTGAAGGTAATAATCCAATACTCCAGACTGGTTTATAAAAGAAGAAAATGCAACCCCAGGTAATGGAGATCATGAAGATGTACGAAACCCCCAAAATTGCATTCAAAACAAGAATCGGATCTTCATTAAAACAAAAATTCCAAAAAAAATAAACAGATCTTCTTGCCATCAAGAATCGGATCTATATTACACCCAAATTGCTGGAAGGGGATTTAGTTTGATATCCCAACCAAAACGCTAGCAGAATTCCAGATCTTTACTGAAATCTCTGACAATGTATTTGCAAGGATTTAATCATGTAAAGCAAACCAAACGCGGCTATTTCAAATCTTTCAATCCAAAAAGCAACAACCAAAGCGCAATATAGAATTCATATCTATAATAAAACCAAATCGATATAAGATGGAATTCGTTCTATATTAAAACCAAACGAAATATAGATTTTAGATCTATAATAAAACCAAGTTGCTGGAAAATGGATTCGATAGATCGTTACAGATCTGAAAGATGATGGCAATAATTATTTACATAGATATTTTTCCATAAGGAAATAGCAGGGTTTGCATCACAATGAAATAAATTCAACAACAGTTAATAGCTGCGTTTCCAGATATTGAAGGGAATACAAACAATAAATTGAATTCTATATCATAAACTAAGAATTAAAATGCTTCCAGGGACAGACAGATATGAGATCATTCATCAAATCACATACATGAAATGCGCAGGAGATATACAACACTCCCTTCCAATCGAGGTTAAGGAATAGGGTTTTCATAAACAAATTGCAATAGCGCATTTACTATTCATTTCATTGGTACGCAAACAACCAAAATCTAATTTCTAAGTCTAAACTTTGATACAGGGTGCTTTGATTTGCATTTTCCTCCGATACAAAGAATTTGTATTCTTTTACCAAGAGGTACGCATTGAGTCTACCTTCCCCAATTTCTTAATGGAACGAAAAAGTGACCTTGCAAATAATCCAACTACACAGATCAAATACACAGGTTCATACACAGATCATAATACACAGCCATGTATTACTCTCTTGGATAAAATGCAATCTAAGGTTTATCTGGATCTGAAATGCAATCCAAAAAACACCGACAGGGGAGTGCTAGATCTATACTCACATAGAGCGGCTTTCTACAAGCCAGAACCTCGAAGGTTAGTTCCCCAATACTCTATCTCTGGATTAAGCACTCTTCAAACTCATGCAAAAACAACCAAAAAAAAAAACTTACCTCTCGGGCCTGCTCTTTTATACATAAGACATAATTATATATATAAAACATAGTTAAATTAGTAACTGTAACCACTTTTTACTCCTCCTCCAGTTTTAACGGCCACCACTGTTCCTCCTCCAAGTTCCTTAGCGCTCTATCACTAATGTATTAACCTTCAATGCTTCACATTCTAGCCTCAATGGTGATAGCACCTGAGCGTACAATACATATATGCTCTAAACCATAACCCATAACCTCAAGTCAAATATTCGCCAATATGACTCAGACCTTTACTCTCGGCACTTTGCATACTACCAAGACTCTGTCTATAATCCCATTGAAATACATGACAAAGCGTCTTAATATGCTACCACTCTGCATATGACCCAACCTCCAGAACTCAAGGCTTATTGCACTCCACAAAAGAGAAGCAGTGATACTATTGCTCTGCCAAGAGATAGTTAATCTTTGTGCAATTTTGATTGCAATATAGTCTTCCATCCATCTATCAAACCCATAATTGATCCCCTCCGGTTGGCTTGTAAGCTATTTAATCGCCCCATCTACAATCATCGATCTGTCTATCAATGAACAACAACTTATCGATATACTGTGTGTAATCCTCCATTCATTCTCTGCGCAGCAAGTAAGCTTAGTTTCTGCCTGAAATCTCACAATATCCCTGTGAAATTCCATCAACTTATATAAATCAAGCTAGAATTGTTCCCAAATTGATTTAGAAATTCGATCTATGCGCAAAGCCCATTTACAGTTTATACCCAAGTAGAAGTCTGTGTATAATAATGAATTTAACTCTGTAAATCAATAAATACAAGAATTCAACTTTTATTCACAGACTTCATTTGAGCTTGAATGCAACAAACTAGATCTTAACCAAAGATCCTCTATCTCTATATGTGCTCCATAATTCTAATCCTAGCTTCTCTTTGATCTACTTCCGATCTTTTGATTACATGCCCCAAGAAAAAAATAAGCAAACCCTTTAAACGAATAATAAGCTTATGGTCCTAGTGTTTGAACCATGCTCTGATACCATATGTAACATCCCCAGCATAAACAATACATCAGGAAAGATTTTAATTAATCAAAAGAAACACAAACAAAGGGTTTGTTTCGATTGTCGAGATATTTTATTGATCATGCAAATAACCATAAGTCAAGCCGAAATATATATGAGAAACTAAATCGGATCTACTTACTTGAATCCAGGGGAAACACACTTGGAGAATCAACTCCTCCCAACCATAGGAGGCAGCAACTCAACAGTTTGCTCCGCTCCACCCCCGAGCTGGAACACCAACCATGCACCAGAACAGCAAGTAACTTCCTCGCGACACTCAATCCTCAGAGTCCGTAACAAGCTACAACAAGAAAGCTTCCGCACGACACTCTCTCTCAGAGTCTGTAACAAGCTAAGCGATGGACTTATGAAACGAGAGAAACACTCAACACATGCATTCACAGCAAAGTTTCTCCATGCACAACACAGCGTCCCGTGCTATTCCAGTGCACTCATATATATAGCTTTTGCCCAGGTCTTATGCCATCCCAATCAAATCTCCAATCAGATCTCTAAATCCCTATGATTTAGGATCTTGTCTGGTTGTTGAGTTTTGGATTGGATTTGATTGGTATCAATCAGTCTAGCTTGCTTACACATGTTCTTTGGTGCCATGGTTGGTGTCCCCTCATGTAGTTGAGTTCTCCAAGTGTCATTTTCTTTAATAAATAAATAAAATGTTTGTTTGTGCAAATGTTATTTTAGTCTTTGAGTTTTTATAACTCATTAAAAATAATAATTTTTCAAAACATGAAAAATAAAAGTAATGTCATGGGGGTATTACAGTAGTTATTCGTCTTCTAAGGAAATTAGGGGGAGGAGGGATATTACAACTTGCCCAAATTCTTGTCACACAATTGCATATCGGTGAATACTAAGGTATTTCATTTTCCATTAAAATTACATCTAAACATTTTTTATATCCATCACATTCCAATACAAAAGTTTTAGTAAAATCAAGCATGGATAAGATCAGGTGGTGCACATGGCTTGCTTTAGAAACTTTTGTTATGTCGCTTCATTCTGTGTAAAGACATTCTTCTTGAGTAGGGTTTTCAAAGGGGTTGTAGTTTTACCATAATTCTTTACAAACTTTCGATAGTAACCCGCAAGACCTAAAAACTCACGTAAGCTCTTTAAGGTTTTAGGGTAAGGTCATTCTTGCATTGCCACAATCTTCTTAGGGTCCACTCTTACCCCATATTGTCCAATAATGTGACCCAAGTATTTGATTTCTAAGACCCCAAAAGCATAATTGGGGTGTTTAATGAACAATTGATGGCCCTAAAGGAGTTGCAATGGTTTATCAACATGGTGTACATGGGAATCCCAAATATTTAGTGTAAATCAAGATGTTATCAAACGAAACTAAAGCAAAATCACGAACATGTGGCCTCAATTTTTTATTCATGAGGCTATGAAAGGTAGACATGGCATTATAAAGTCCAAAGGAAATCACCAAAAACTCATTATGGCCTTCACATGTGTAGAAAGTTGTCTTTGGAATATCCTCTTTCATCTTGATTTGGTGGTATCTTGAATTAAGGTAGAGGTTGGTGAAAAAATTGGCACCACGAAGCTCATCGAGAATATCACAAATGATATGGAAGGGAAATTTATCTTTGATCGTAAACTTATTGAGGGCACGAAACTTAGGACATATGTGTCAGGTACATTCTTTCTTTAAAACCATGACCACTAGGGATCAATACGGCTAGCGCTAAAGCGAATGAATTTTGCCTCTGGTAGCTCCTAAATGATTTTTTCAACTTCAATATTTTGTGCAAATGGGTTGCTATACACCTGTACATTTGGTGTTTGACTTCTTGGAATCAAGGGAATATTGTGATCATGCTCTCCTTTACATGGGGGTAAACCCTTAAGTGTCTCAAATATATGTTGATGTTTGTCCAAAAGTTGTTGCAAGTCAAAATGGATTTCTAGTGCAATGTTATCAACCTGCATGGCATGGAAGTGAGAAATAATCTTTTAGTGGCCTTTCTTCAATATTTTTTCCATCTGATGAGAACTTATGATTTTAGGAACCTGCATGGATCCCTTTGAGAGTGTGACCATGAGAGTCTTGATTAAAACACAAGTATAATTCCTTGAAAAACATTACTAGAACTTTACAATTATTTAATACCATGGTAATAATATCTTATAAGCTACCTATCTACTTACCTTTAAATCAAAATACTAGTACTTTACCTTGAAATCAAAATGTTAAAAAAAAGGTGTTAAATCATTAAGTTTTCCAAGTGAATTTCTATACGAGAAATACTTTTAACTATATACTCGTTATGCAAGGATATTTCATATTCCACTATATCATCACCTATCTACAATGAGTAACACCTAATAATCATCAATCATTAATGATTACATTATACTTCGTGTTTACAAAAACATAAGCAAATCGTATTCATTGTGCACACTTAAAAGAACGAGTACTAGGTTAGAAAGATAGGATCTTGCGAACATTATTCTTAAATCAATTTGCAGAAATAAAACACGTAAGATAAAAATGCACAAAGGAGACACCACTATATGTGGTTCACCCAAACATGGGCTACTTCCACCAAAATTTGTTTCTCTTTATTGTTTTATGAAGCAAAAGAAATATATGTGGTTCAGCAAAACATGGGCTACGCCCACCAAAATTTGTTGATCTCTTTATTATTTTATTATTATATAAAGCAAAAAAAATACAATTTACAACACTTGTTGCTAATTCTCATCTTATTTGAATGTTAAAATTAAATCATTTAATAAATGGCTTCGTTAAATGCTAAACACCTCTTACTTCAAGTACATAGGGTTTAGACTTTCAATAGTCTTGAAGGCACATAAAAACTCTTCCATTATTTAATCACTTTCTTAATTCAACTTAGCTTTCTTCTTTATCCAAAATGGAGAGGAATGGTATTGATTATAAAACATATATGCTAAACTAAACTTTCAATTATATAATAAACATATGGCAAGGATTATACCATATGGAGTCGATGGTCATATAGGACACTTCTTTAAAGCTGGTTGAAAATATAAATCCAACCTTAATGCTTTGCTCTTTCTAGAACCGGCTACATCTCTTAACTTTAAAGCTAAGTATTTAAAAAATATATAGAATTATCCCCATGATGGTATAGGATCTATGTAAAGAGAGGTCGTCCTCTATACTCTTCAATGCACAATGCAAATAAATATTCATATGAAATTGATCCTCATAGATGGCTAAATGATATTGGGATACATAGTGCATGTTTGTATAACCCTACTACAATTCGATTCTCCACTATATTAGGCCATATCGTAATAAACTTATATTATCTTTCATTATATGTAAATAAATTAAATAATAGTTGTAACATCCCGAGCATAAACAATACATCAGGAAAGATTTTAATTAATCAAAAGAAACACAAACAAAGGGTTTGTTTCGATTGTCGAGATATTTTATTGATCATGCAAATAACCATAAGTCAAGCCGAAATATATATGAGAAACTAAATCAGATCTACTTACTTGAATCCAGGGGAAACACACTTGGAGAATCAACTCCTCCCAACCATAGGAGGCAGCAACTCAACAGTTTGCTCTGCTCCACCCCCGAGCTTGATCACCAACCATGCACCAGAACAGCAAGTAACTTCCTCGCGGCACTCAATCCTTAGAGTCCGTAACAAGCTACAACAAGAAAGCTTCCACGCGACACTCTCTCTCAGAGTTCGTAACAAGCTAAGTAATGGACTTATGAAACGAGAGAAACACTCAACACATGCATTCATAGCAAAGTTTCTCCATGCACAACACGACGTCTCGTGCTATTCCAGTGCACTCATATATATAACTTTTGCCCATGTCTTATGCCATCCCAATCAAATCTCCAATCAGATCTCTAAATCCCTATGATTTAGGATCTTGTCTGGTTGTTGAGTTTTGGATTGGATTTGATTGGTATCAATCAGTCTAGCTTGCTTACACATGTTCTTTGGTGCCATGGTTGGTGTCCCCTCATGTAGTTGAGTTCTCCAAGTGTCATTTTCTTTAATAAATAAATAAAATGTTTGTTTGTGCAAATGTTATTTCAGTCTTTGAGTTTTTATAACTCATTAAAAATAATAATCTTTCAAAACATGAAAAATAAAAGTAATGTCATGGGGGTATTACATTTCTCCCCCCCTTATTTTTAACACCGTCCTCGATGTTCTTTTTATTCTGAGCTCCCCTGCTCATTCTAGAACATGGAGGGATATGCTTCCCGCATTTTATCCTCCATTTCCCAAGTTGCCTCTTTAGGGCTGAAGTGCTTCCATTGCACTTTTAATTGAATGATGGCTCGATTCCAGAGCATACGTTCCTTCCTCTCTGGAATGCAGAAAGGTTCGGTCTAGAGCTCGCCGTCAAGTTCTACCTGAATCACATCCCAGTCAATTATATGAGTAGCATCATGTATATATTTTTTTAACAATGAAACATGAAATACATCATGCACTTTTATATTAGGCGGAAGCGTAAATTGATAGGCTACCAGCCCTATCTTAGCTAACAATTCATAAGGTCCACAATACCTTGGTGCCAGCTTGGAACATCTTCTCAAACTCAAAGAACTCTTCTTTGACTTTACCTTCTCATATACGTGATCCCAACGTTGAACTCTCTTGGAGTTCATTTTAATCTGTGTAACATGCTTCAATGCATACATGTTTAACCATACTATTTCCTCTTCCACATACAAGAAGATAAACATGTCAATCATTATCTTAAGAATCTAAACATTTTACATATCACCCAAGCAGATATCAACATATTACTAATATCGAGAACACGCTTAATATTTCTTCTTCATAACATTATAGGTTCCAGCTTAGTTAAGCCCTTTATATAAAAAAAAATTCAAATACATCACATTGCCTAGCTTCATACTCAACTCCACTCTTCATGCATTTATCTAAATATATTACTTTCAACTAAATGTATCTACATCGATTTATATCATCTTTTCAATATCCATAATATACCTAGAGTATGAGTATTTACCAATGCCTAAAAATGGTTTTCACCATTTGTCCATTTTTCATTTATCTAATGTGAGCATTTACTAATCAAATGGGTATGCCGAACTTTATTTGCTTTGATGTACCAAATTGATATAAAAAAATTATATGGTGTTATAATTTTATTTGAAATGTGTATGCCCATCCTTATGGCTCCACATCCGTAACATACATTATTTGCATGTGTGTGTGTGTGTGTGTGTGTGTGTGTGTGTGTGTGTATATATATATATTGCAATTCTCTCAGATGTGGACAAAATTTACATTTCCTTTCAACATGGAGGAACTATATAATTTGAAACTTCTTTCAATACAAATAAATTCTATAATTATCAATTCTTTCAATAGGAATAAATTTTCCTTTAAATACGAATAAACTATATAAAATCACTTATATAATACATTTTTCCAACCCAATTTAATCCTTGCAACCCAAATATACTAAGCCTCAATTGTATTTCTTCAAAATACAAAGGCATATAAATGCAATCCTCCCCATAAATAATTACAACACATAGAATGCCTTCCTTCAAAAATATTTAAAATAGTTTCTCATCCAAATATACTAATGTATAATTACATCCCCTCCTACATACAATATATAACACTTTAACAATACATATATAGCATATTGTAACTTCCCCAAGTCAATAAAATAAAAAATTTCCCATTCAAACTACTTAAATGTAACAAACCCCAAGTTAGTACAATAATAGAACATAAAAATTTTCCTCTCGATGGCTACTTATAAAGTTCGTTACCACTAACCTTAATACTTTTGAGAGATAACTACCCATACTGTACATAGCTTCACCGAAAGGTGTTAGTCGTCGAGACGGAACGTGTAATATATGAAATAAACATAACCCAATGTATTTCAATCCTTCCTAAGGTTAATAGTTAACACATTAGGTGGATACCTTAATCAATGATTCTATCCTTTGTGCCATGTTCGACTATATAACATGTTATAACACTAAATAACCAAATCTTCATTTGAATTTGAAATGTTCATATGGGACATTCGACAATTCACAACATTCGATCATCAGTTAAATCCAACAAGATACATAAGATAAATACATCAAGAACATAAAAGATCGAGACAAATGTACGTGGTTCACCCAATCCATGGGTTACGTCCACCAAAACTGTCACATTGTGTAATATTTATTACAAAAGGGTTATAATCCGCGACATCAATATCGCCATACTTTCTTTTGTTCTTCTCATAAACTCTCTCACCGAGAGTATTTCTAACCTATTTAAACTTAAAAAGATTTTTATATAAATATTATATATATCCAAACATTATATATCCAACATTATATATCAAAATCTTTATTTTCTTTTGATATATATATATATATATATATATATATAAACCTTACCTATCAACATCTTTATCATCCTTTTAAGATCTATCAAATATTATATATATATATAGCTTCATATATAAACATCTTCACTTGTATATACAACATTATATATAACCTCTTTAATACATATAAAACATCTTTATTATAAATAAAACATTATATGTCAGCATTTTAGTTTCTTTTGAGATCCATAAAACATTATATATAAAACCTTTAATATATAATATCATAGCGGCACTTCTTCTCTTACTCAATTAGTCTCTCAAAATAAACCATAATCCCATTTCCAACCGATAAAAGATGCACGCATTTGGCATTAGATTCTTAGAAGATAAAGCAACGTTTTTGCTTTTCTATATTGAAAAGCCATACTGGGTGAAGGAAAGGTTTTGTCGACTGAAAGTCTTAATATAATCACCTTATCTAAGTTGTATGATATTTATCCTTTGCTAAAGGATTTCAAAATGATGGCTAGCGAGGATAGCTCAAATAGCCAAAACGATGAAACTTTAGGGAAAAGCTAAGAAAGAGAAATCTTTTCAAAACGAGCAAATCATATCACAATGTAACGTACCCGCAAATCATATCCATAAAGTAACACATAATCATGATCATATAAATTGATAAAAGTAATAATGAAAATACCACACTATATAGATTACATAAATCTAATATATAAAGGAACATATAAGAAGACTTGTATGTTTGTTGGAAGAAAGAGATTACCTTTTTATAGAAAGGAAAAACACAATTTAATATTTAAAATATATATACTAAAATGCATTCTTTCAAATATAAAGTTTTCCACTATAACATTCATACTCCAAAAAATATTGCTTAAGCAAAGAGAACACATAACGTGAACTTCCTAAAAAAAAATTAGACTTTATTATTGAAAAACTCACGGTCGTACAGCTCTTAAAGCTGCGCTTTAATCTATGCTATGCTTTTCATTCAACAAAAACAATGGAGTTTAGGCTAAACTAGTCATCAGTCTTTATACTTGCTAACTGGTCATGTTATGGGCAGAAGAAACCAACAAACTAGGTCAAGTCAAATCAACGAACTGGAGCTCTTACATGATAAGTAAAAGTTTTAGAAGGACCTATTTCTCTAACTTCATATTCATAATATCGTATATAAGAAAGGTCAAGGCAAAACAACGAACTGGAAGGTAAGTTTTGATGAGCTTTTAATACGAGCTTGTAAAAAAAAGGGTGATAAGGGATTTATTATTTATCAACGCATTCAACATATAGACATTGTTATTCAGCCAGATGAAAACGATCAGAGTCTCTCGGATCAAAGCTATTTATCGCCACTGCCCCAACAATTATGGGGGAGAAATTGGCGCAGAATGTAAATCTTAACACCAACCAAACTGTATTCATTAAGTATATGCCCGAGATTGCTTACAGAACTCATTATAAAGGGCTTTGTTCAATTAATGGAAACAACATTTACAATCAATTGATAGCGGGTCCTAGGTGATGTCATTATATGTACATAGACAAAAAAAAATAGCCCACAATATTAACCATAACTGTACATGGCCTTATTTACCAGCGGAGTTCAAGCCGTAAGTTCAGTTAAACAAAAGTTGAACAACATGTACAAAAAAAACTAGTTGTTCAGAGCTGAAATTACCAGCAGAAGAACTCCATGCATAAAAGATATGGACTTCAACCCAAACCTAAAACGCAGGCAAGAAAAATCACTTTCCAAAATTCCAAATCGAATTAACAACGAAAGTCGACAAGGATCATTACCAAAATCTAGATCGATTAACAAAAGTATGCAGGAATTCCCACTACAATAAACGTTCATGGCTGAAACAATAGGAAGTTAATAGAACTCTGAAAATGGTGTTCATCATGAAGAGAGCTATGGGACAAGCAAATCTCACATCAGGCAGTCTCAAGGATACCTATACAGACTCTGGTGCTAGATGTCCTGCTTTGACCAAACAGAAAATGGTCACTGTTAGATTGAGAAAGTCAAGAATATCTAGAGGTTGGAAATGAACATCCAGAACAGAAGCTATGGGGAAAAGGCGTCGAAATTAAATCCATTAAGAAGCATTGACATTTCTGCCCATGGTTTATTGTTCTTTCTTCAGAAGGAAAGCCCGTCAGTGACAAAAACAACAGGGAGTCATGTGGATGACCCACGTTTTATTTAACCGCCGCGTGCGTGATGATCAGTCTCATCGCTAGCAGTCGATGAGAGTGGCTTCAATTACACAGAGGAGGGGTCCGTGAATGAATTACAACAAAATTTACAAATCCCAAATCGCAGGTTATGCAAGACACAGATCTTTATAAAAAACGAAGTTCATGTAGTGAAGGTAATAGTCCAATACTCCAGACTGGTTTATAAAAGAAGAAAATGCAACCCCAGGTAATGGAGATCACGAAGATGTACGAAACCCCCAAAATTGCATTCAAAACAAGAATCAGATCTTCATTAAAACAAAAATTCCAAAAAAAATAAACAGATCTTCTTGCCATCAAGAATCGGATCTGTATTACACCCAAATCGCTGGAAGGGGATTTAGTTTGATATCCCAACCAAAACGCTAGCAGAATTCCAGATCTATACTGAAATCTCTGACAATGTATTTGCAAGGATTTAATCATGTAAAGAAAACCAAACGCGGCTATTTCAAATCTTTCAATCCAAAAAGCAACAAACAAAGCGCAATATAGAATTCAGATCTATAATAAAACCAAATCGATATAAGATGGAATTCGTTCTATATTAAAACCAAACGAAATATAGATTTCAGATCTATAATAAAACCAAGTTGCTGGAAAATGGATTCGATAGATCGTTACAGATCTGAAAGATGATGGCAATAATTATTTACAGAGATCTTTTTCCATAAGGAAATAGCAGGGTTTGCATCACAATGAATAAATTCAACAACAGTTAATAGCTGCGTTTCCAGATATTGAAGGGAATACAAACAATAAATTTAATTCTATATCATAAACTAAGAATTAAAATGCTTCCAGGGACAGATATGAGATCATTCATCAAATCACATACATGAAATGCGCAGGAGATATACAACACTCCCTTCCAATCGAGGTTAAGGAATAGGGTTTTCATAAACAAATTGCAATAGCGCATTTACTATTCATTTCATTGGTACGCAAACAACCAAAATCTAATTTCTAAGTCTAAACTTTGATACAGGGTGCTTTGATTTGCATTTTCCTCCGATACAAAGAATTTGTATTCTTTTACCAAGAGGTACGCATTGAGTCTACCTTCCCCAATTTCTTAATGGAACGAAAAAGTGACCTTGCGAATAATCCAACTACACAGATCAAATACACAGGTTCATACACAGATCAGAATACACAGCCATGTATTACTTTCTTGGATAAAACACAGTCTAAGGTTTATCTGGATCTGAAATGCAATCCAAAAAACACCGACAGGGGAGTGCTAGATCTATACTCACACAGAGCGGCTTTCTACAAGCCAGAACCTCGAAGGTTAGTTCCCCAATACTCTATCTCTGGATTAAGCACTCTTCAAACTCATGCAAAAACAACCAAAAAAAAAAATTACCTCTAGGGCCTGCTCTTTTATACATAAGACATAATTATATATATAAAACATAGTTAAATTAGTAACTGTAACCACTTTTTACTCCTCCCCCAGTTTTAACGGCCACCACTGTTCCTCCTCCAAGTTCTTTAGCGCTCTATCACTAATGTATTAACCTTCAATGCTTCACATTCTAACCTCAATGGTGATAGCACCTGAGCGTACAATACATATACGCTCTAAACCATAACCCATAACCTCAAGTCAAATATTCGCCAATATGACTCAGACCTTTACTCTTGGCACTTTGCATACTACCAAGACTCTGTCTATAACCCCATTGAAATACATGACAGAGCGTCTTAATATGCTACCACTCTGCATATGACCCAACCTCCAGAACTGAAGGCTTATTGCACTCCACAAAAGAGAAGCAGTGATACTATTGCTCTGCCAAGAGATAGTTAATCTTTGTGCAATTTTGATTGCAATATAGTCTTCCATCCATCTATCAAACCCATAATTGATCCCCTCCGGTTGGCTTGTAAGCTATTTAATCGCCCCATCTACAATCATCGATCTGTCTATCAATGAACAACAACTTATCGATATACTGTGTGTAATCCTCCATTCATTCTCTGCGCAGCAAGTAAGCTTAGTTTCTACCTGAAATCTCACAATATCCCAGTGAAATTCCATCAACTTATATAAATCAAGCTAGAATTGTTCCCAAACTGATTTAGAAATTCGATCTATGCGCAAAGCCCATTTACAGTTTATACCCAAGTAGATCTCTGTGTATAATAATGAATTTAACTCTGTAAATCAATAAATAGAAGAATTCAACTTTTATTCACAGACTTCATTTGAGCTTGAATGCAACAAACTAGATCTTAACCAAAGATCCTCTATCTCTGTATGCGCTCCATAATTCTAATCCTAGCTTCTCTTTGATCTACTTCCGATCTTTTGATTACATGCCCCAAGAAAAAAATAAGCAAACCCTTTAAACGAATAATAAGCTTATGGTCCTAGTGTTTGAACCATACTCTGATACCATATGTAACATCCCCAGCATAAACAATACATCAAGAAAGATTTTAATTAATCAAAAGAAACACAAACAAAGGGTTTGTTTTGATTGTCGAGATATTTTATTGATCATGCAAATAACCATAAGTCAAGCCGAAATATATATGATAAACTAAATCGGATCTACTTACTTGAATCCAGGGGAAACACACTTGGAGAATCAACTCCTCCCAACCATAGGAGGCAGCAACTCAACAGTTTGCTCCGCTCCACCCTCGAGCTGGATCACCAACCATGCACCAGAACAGCAAGTGACTTCCTCGCGACACTCAATCCTCAGAGTCCGTAACAAGTTACAACAAGAAAGCTTCCGCGCGGCACTCTCTCTCAGAGTCCGTAACAAGCTAAGCGATGGACTTATGAAACGGGAGAAACACTCAACACATGCATTCACAACAAAGTTTCTCCATGCACAACACAGCGTCCCGTGCTATTCCAGTGCACTCATATATATAGCTTTTGCCCAGGTCTTATGCCATCCCAATCAAATCTCCAATCAGATCTCTAAATCCCTATGATTTAGGATCTTGTCTGGTTGTTGAGTTTTTGATTGGATTTGATTGGTATCAATCAGTCTAGCTTGCTTACACATGTTCTTTGGTGCCATGGTTGGTGTCCCCTCATGTAGTTGAGTTCTCCAAGTGTCATTTTCTTTAATAAATAAATAAAATGTTTGTTTGTGCAAATGTTATTTCAGTCTTTGAGTTTTTATAACTCATTAAAAATAATAATTTTTCAAAACATGAAAAATAAAAGTAATGTCATGGGGGTATTACAATAGTTATTCGTCTTCTAAGGCAATTAGGGGGAGGAGGGATATTACAACTTGCCCAAATTCTTGTCACACAATTGCATATCGGTGAATACTAAGGTATTTCATTTTCCATTAAAATTACATCTAAACATTTTTTATATCCATCACATTCCAATACAAAAGTTTTAGTAAAATCAAGCATGGATAAGATCAGGTGGTGCACATGGCTTGCTTTAAAGCCAAGAAACTTTTGTTATGTCCCTTCATTCTGTGTAAAGACATTCTTCTTGAGTAGGGTTTTCAAAGGGGTTGTAGTTTTACCATAATTCTTTACAAACTTTCGATAGTAACCCACAAGACCTAAAAACTCACATAAGCTCTTTAAGGTTTTAGGGTAAGGTCATTCTTGCATTGCCACAATCTTCTTAGGGTCCACTCTTACCCCATATTGTCCAATAATGTGACCCAAGTATTTGATTTCTAAGACCCCAAAAGCATAATTGGGGTGTTTAATGAACAATTGATGGCCCTAAAGGAGTTGCAATGGTTTATCAACATGGTGTACATGGGAATCCCAAATATTTAGTGTAAATCAAGATGTTATCAAACGAAACTAATGCAAAATCACGAACATGTGGCCTCAATTTTTTATTCATGAGGCTATGAAAGGTAGACATGGCATTATAAAGTCCAAAGGAAATCACCAAAAACTCATTATGGCCTTCACATGTGTAGAAAGTTGTCTTTGGAATATCCTCTTTCATCTTGATTTGGTGGTATCTTGAATTAAGGTAGAGGTTGGTGAAACAATTGGCACCACGGAGCTCAACGAGAATATCACAAATGACATGGAAGGGAAATTTATCTTTGATCGTAAACTTATCGAGGGCACGAAACTTAGGACATATGTGTCAGGTACCTTCTTTCTTTAAAACCATGACCACTAGTGATCAATACGGCTAGCGCTAAAGCAAATGAATTTTGCCTCTGGTAGCTCCTAAATGATTTTTTCAACTTCAATATTTTGTGCAAATGGGTTGCTATACAACCGTACATTTGGTGGTTGACTTCTTGGAATCAAGGGAATATTGTGATCATGCTCTCCTTTACATGGGGGTAAACCCTTAAGTGTCTCAAATATATGTTGATGTTTGTCCAAAAGTTGTTGCAAGTCAAGATGGATTTCTAGTGCAATGTTATCAGCCTGCATGGCATGGAAGTGAGAAATAATCTTTTAGTGGCCTTTCTTCAATATTTTTTCCATCTGACGAGAACTTATGATTTTAGGGAACCTACATGGATCCCTTTGAGAGTGTGACCATGAGAGTCTTGATTAAAACACAAATATAATTCTTTGAAGTCCATGACAACAAGGATTTTTGAGCTAGTATAGGCATAACTATTAATACCAACAAAACCAAGGTTGTGATAATAAAACCCAATAAAGCCACTTATGCTAAACTGCAATTGTCTGCACGTGTGGGGATTTGTTTTGTTTGTTTCCTTTTGTAGGTTTTGACCCAGATTTACTTATCATGTGGTTGCGTTTTGCATCTTCGCCAGTCTCTAACGGGAGTCGACATCGTGTTAGTTAAATATGGGAGTTTGGTGGCGTGTGCATACTTTGTGGATGACTCTCTCCTTCGAGTCAAACACCGTATATACTTATATTTTCCTGAATGTTCATTTACGCTTTGTGAAAATCATGAGATGTTTTGAAAAACCTTTTATTTTTCCTAAGATTTATATATATTTATATCGTGATTGTTGGATTAATAGCATCGTTGTCATAGCTTATTCAAGTTAAGGAGATACAATCTCGATTTTATTATGAACCACATCTCTTTTTTTAGCGATTACCTAACCATTGCTGGCATCGAATGAGATATGGCAGATTACTTGATCATTGCCACATTGCTCGATCTCTTTGGAGGAAAGTAATTTTTTATTGTTGGACAGAAACTTAACTTTTCGAAGTCGATGTCTTTCTAGTAACATACTACATATATTAGAATTCTTTGTGCATTTCCTTATGACACATAAATGGTTGAAATACTTGGAATAAGCTATAGGTAAGAGTATATATATATATATAGAATTGTTCAACATATGTTTTAAATATTTTGTAGATGGAAGAACAAAAGATAAAGGCGACAAAAATTTCTCATGTCACATATATATATTGAACTTTGCATTGGGAACATATATATTGGAATAACTATTAGTAAATAATGAAAATAGAAGAGTTTTGAAAATTGTGTAATTGGAGATTGTAGCTTTTATATATGGTTACTTTTTATATATTGATGGGCTTTACACATACAGAAGAGAAAGTCATAGGTGTTATATATGTTAAAAGAATTTATTATGACTATATATAAAAAGTATTTTATGGGGTTGTTACACTCCTCATTGAAGTGTTTTTCTCCCATTAAAAGCATAGCTATTACTAGGTGCCTAAAGCATAAGAAAAAGTTAAATAACTTGGAATACCAAACACTTCGTAATATTGCTTTAAAGTCTAGTCAAAACCACCAAAGGCTCAAGCAGGGTTGTCATAAAGATTCCATGCCTTTGCTATAGCTTTGAGGGGTTGATGAAAATGTCACTTTGCAAAATATTGATAATATTAAAAATATTATACTTCAAAGTTTAAAGAGAAGCTAGGGGTGGTAGGTGTCAGGGGGTCTTATATGACCCCAAAGGTATTCTGAAGGAAATATTCTCTTGGGGTTTAGGACGATACACTAATAACATGGAAGATATCCTTGCTCTATATCAAGGGATAAAAGCTTTGGCCAAGGATGGAATCAAAGATGCTATTATCATTGGAGACTCAAGGATCTTAGTCAAATCCTTGAACTCCAACAATTCCCTAATCGAACTCAACTTGGATCACATTTATGAAAGATAAGAAAGATCCTATAAGCCATAAGGACTGACAGTTCTATCATGTCCTTAGGGAGAACAATAATGAAGCTGATCATTTGGAAATTTTGGCCACAACACGACCAGAAGGAACTCTTCAAACCCTTAATGAAGGTTGAAATTTTAATCTAATCCCCAAACGCAATGGCCTCGGATGAGGGGGTATATATGGTGGGGAAACGAAAAGAGCTCTTTCTTTTTCCCATGCCCAGGGGCTATATCTGAAGGTTTGTGAATAAGTGACTGATAGTCCATCTCAACAGTGGCCACGTGCCTGCCACCAACCTAAATGATGACATGACGGGATATGAGCGGAAGCCTAGTGGTTCGAGGAGCGTATACGTGTGACTCCTCATGTGCGTTTTAAATTTGTGATGTGTGGTGTGTGTATAATTTTGGGATCATTATGGTTCGGGGTGTGAAGACATTTTGATGGGATGGATTCGTGCATGCTCGTCCTCCCCATGCTCCACCGGCTACAAAGACAATTATACAGATAATTATGGCAATTTAGGAATGCTCCTCTCTAAACTTTCTTAGAAAACCAAGTAATTCCTTACTTAAGGTCTAATAGAGCAAATTTGGTCCCAATGGACGTTAACTATCATATTATCATCAATAAAACTATAAGCTAAATATAATTAACGAAAAAAACATCATATCAACTAGATAACATTGATATGGGGAAAATAACAAAGAAAATGTTATTATCAACAATCTCCAAATTGATATAATCGATTGCCTTCCTTTTATAGACTCTATGTTCCCCTCTCCTAAGCAATACAAGAAACTTTTCAAATATCCTCTAGCAAACTTTGTATATTAGTCAATAACATTACATAAAGTTAACCGTAAAAATAGTCCTTAAAAAGTAACCATATCTTACAAAAGTATAGATTTAATTATATTACTATTTTCAACAAATCAAGCATATACATGTTCATGTGCATGTGCTTGATGCTAGGTTTACCAATAAGCCTTGGAAATGCAATTTAAGTGCCCTACAAGATTGTTTAAATCACCAACTCAAGAATGAATATTTACTCATTTATTGGTTTAGGCTTTGAAAATTTTAAATTAATTAATGTGAATACTTAGATCATTAAACGCACTCATTTCATTTGTATTGGTCTTAAGGTAACCACTATAAATCTTAAAAATGGCTATTTAGAGATTTCAAACCACTCAAATTAAGAAGAAACATATGAATCCTCAAATTAAAATTAATTTAACAAGTGTTTACATTATTCCACAATCTACTCTTTATCGATGTCTGAAATCAATGCATTCCTCACACTAAACCCATGTTTTATTAAAAAATAAAAATAAGTTCCCACATTCCTTGAACACAATTTTTTATTTAGTCACGCAACACAACGTTATGACAAAAACTCAAATGTTGTATAATAACCATGAAGATCGCTCATTATTATAGTAACTATGAAAATCGCTCATTATTACAGTATAGTATATTGAGTGAGACTAATTTTACCTTCATTTTCAAAGTCTTTGATAAAAGCACTTTTTATTTTTATTTTTTTACTAAATATATTTAATCTAAATACCAAGAATTGTTGGGCTATCTTTCTATGCAATGGGGTTTATGAGAAAGACATCCCTAAAAGGCAACATGATTTCAAAATTAATCCATTATGGTTGTGTTTGCATTGCCATTTCAAGACACTAAGCAATAGTGTATTGTTGTTGATGGTTGAATTCTCAATCGGGCTAAACTGATTTTAATTATCTACTTATTTGTGACTTAATTAATTCATTTAATTACCATTTCGTTATGGATTGTGGGGCATTAATGACACTCAGATCGCCTCCGGAGTGCTCCAGTTAGCCTCCCCGAATGTAGGAGAAGGCTAAGTTAGCCTCCTTGACTGAAGGTCGGTGTGGGTGTGATCTTCCTGATGTCATCTAGTGCTCCTCTAATGTGAATTAAGTCAATTAAGGTTTTGATCAGTGATTAACTTGAGTGTTGATTGTGGCTTACATTCAGTTAAGCTAGACTCACTCATTCAATTCGAATGACCTCCTTGGGAATTCGAATTGCTTTGTCATTCAT
>LPNX010096528.1:89101-99636 GCA_001517045.1 Pseudotsuga menziesii
AACATGATCATTGTATTGTGTCATCATTCTTTCATTTGATTACCTCCTTGGGAATTCGAATTGCTTTGTCATTCATGCTTGCAACATAATCATTGTATTGTATCATCATTCTTTCATTTGATTATACAGATCGACTACTCATTTTGTAACACTATTACACCATTTTCATGCCTTATTGTTATTAATCTCTTATGAGACTGTGCTTTAGTCCCTAGATTACTCTGACAAATTAATATTTATTTAATCAGGCCTCCTTGATGATATAATATTAATTAACATAATAGTTATATTATAGTTATATTATGCTACTTGATTACGACTTGTATTGGGTTGTGGACCTCTCGTCTCAAAGTGAGCGAGAGGCTTAGTTCACTTTGTGTTGACCACACGGCTCTGTACCCTACTACAGTAATTCTCCACATATTTATACTTAAGTACTCTTCTATTATAATTAGCACAATGAATGTGGGATGCACTAATGCAGCAACATTGCACGCGGCTGTGACAATCGTAATATCGAGTGAAGAATGAGGTCATGCAATCTCTCTCATAATCGTGAGAATTTGGAGAAAACCATCTCTTAACATATAAACATGCATTGTTATTAATTATTTGAATTGCTTATTTGCAAAAGTATAAAAATTTGAAAAGAAACTAGCCTTTTATGAAAGGTTGCGTAGGGACCTTTTTATCAAAATATTGCACGATATTGTTAGTTATTACGTTGTGGTAATCAATTGCATTAATGTACAACAAATACTCCACAAGAAAGAAGGGTGATGCTAATATTTGTATGAAAAAGATGTAACATGGTGCAAAGACTATTTATGGTGATGCTAAGAGTTGTATGAAAAAGATGTAACATGGTGCAAAGATTTTGATTGGAAAAATATTGAGCATGTTTGTTTTCTCCATTTTGGTGTTTTGTAATTTTTTCCCCTTTTCTTAAGGTTTTTGAGATTTAAAATAAAAAAATAAAAAAATCAATATGGATAGGGTTATATGTAACCAGTAATTCCAAATGTGTGTAGGAATTATGATGGCAAATGGAGGCAACAAAGATAGGTACAAGGCGTGGGTCTCTTTGGAATGAATAAACAATTTTGAATGCCAACTAAACCTTTGATGAATGAAGAAAGAGTTCAAAGATATAATTAATGAAGTATGAGTTTAATGGTATATTGAGAAGATGAGCATAAAACCAAAAGCCACCACTCAAGGGTTTGGTATTTAGAGGCCAGTAAGGGGAGAATGAAGCATGAATCTCTTTCCAAAAAGGGGACTAAATGGACTCTCAATCTTGAAGGGAGATTAGAAAAATGAATGTTATAATGCAAATGGAGCTAAACAAAGGCACCATATTTAAGGTGGAGGCCTATCATTTGACAAGTGCATTAATGTAGCTTGGAATGGTGAGGTTGCTTACTAAGACAGGGTAGAACCTATGGAAAATTCTAAAGGTGGAGAAAAGTAAAGTGCAATGATTGCAGAGGGAAAGACTATACTTAAATGTCAGTGTAGAGAAAATATATGAAGGTAGACCACTTAAGATGCATGAAAAATGGATTCCTTTGGCAATAACCCGCACACATACAAACTAAACCCATGACATACGAGTGCTCAAAACTAAACTCAAAGTCCAAAATACTATACATGGGTCCTTCATCTATGTGACAAAGGAATTAGAATATGATTGAAAAGGTATCCCATGATGTATCGTGGGTGATATTGCTCAAATCATGAACAACATACAACCCCAAGACTAGTGGAGACTTTAGAATTTTGGGAACGAGGAGCTCCCAAAGGAGGCACTCGTGTGATGGGGGCTATGTAAATATCAGTTCTCAAAGGAGGTTAGGGAATTATAAATTCTAAAGGAGGCATTCATGTGAAGGAACTCATAGAATGATGAGTTCTCAAAGGAGGCACTCTTGTAAAAGAGGTCAAGCAACTATGATTTCTCAAAAGGAGGCACTTCCATGAGGGAAGCTAGGGAGTAATGAGTTTCAAAGGAAACACTCTTGTGAAGGACACCAGGTCATCCATATGGAGGGTAACCAAAGAAACCAAAGCTAAAGGGGATAAGCCATGTGTAGAGATGATGTTGTCCTATTGAGTTAGTATTATTAGTCCATGGGGCTCTTTATCATATTGTGTATGGTAGCATAATCAATGCAAGTATGAGTGGGATATTTATACCTTGGTTTGAGAATGGTTCTAGGGAAAATTGTGCGTGCCTCCATCACTATTATCACAACCTGCATGCCCTTGATGATATAGTGTGCATTGTTCTTCTTACTTGCCTTTAGTGGCAATGGATTGAAAATCTGGCTTTGGTAGGGACCACAATTTTGGCTAACTTTAGAAGATAAGGAAAGGGATAAGTTAACATGCAAGGAAGGTGAAAGTGTTTCTAAAGGAAAAATGCAGTCAAGTGGTGAACAATGTTGTTTGAAAGTGTGTTTTTCAGCAGTGACAAAAAATTTGGTTTTGGTAACAAGTTTTCATAATAGTCATAAGAGGAAAAAAAAACACACCCTTAATGACACTATCGATAAATTGAGCACATATATTTGTAGACAAACATACAACTCACAAAATAGATCACACAAATTACTCAGCAATTGAAGAATGAAACAATGCAAAAATGGCTTGCAACTGTGAATGCTTTCATTAATAAAAAAAAGTAATTGGATAATAATTACAATGAAGTACAATGGCTAAATAGCCACAAGAAATTTGAATCCATATGAGGAAATTCGAATTGATTACACTTTGCTTGACTATAGGTAACTAAGACCTTGTCTAAATCATTATCGGAGGACTAAATGGTTAATTGACCTTGTCTAAATCATCACCGAAGTTCATCGGAGTTCTAAAACACAACTGAAGTGTCTAATCCAGTGTTGACTAAGGCTAACTGATTGAGGTAGGTGAGAAATGCACCTCTCCTGCATGTAACCATGCAAACTTAGCGCTAACTGAATGTAGAGGACTAGAACTGAATGTAACTGACTGCTAACTTAGCTTGACTAGTCACCAACTCAACTCAACTGACCTTGGTTGGTATAGGCACTCCCAGTGGCTCCTAAATTGTAGGGATTGGTCTAGGAGGCTCCTAAATTGATGCATGCAAGTGAAATTAGTGGCAGTAGGCCTGAATTAGTGTTCCCCACACTTTACTCACTAAAACATGTGCCCCAATTAGGCCAAGTGGACCCAATGGTGCTAGTGACTAAAAATAGATTGGATGGACTCTCGATTTAGACATGACTCCTGATTTAGACATATGACCAAATTCGACAAGAGAGGATTAATAATCCTAATACCCCCCCTAAATGTTAACTTGGACAATCTGTGGGCCTTGGTAACTAAGACCATAGGTCACCCATTACATCAAGTAAAATAAAGTAACAGCTTAATACAAGGAGTTGTGGCAAAAACCAAATGGGAAGAAAGCCCCCCCTCTATCTAAGCAGGTAGAATTAGGATTCAAGTTTGAAAAACTTGGAAATATGTTGCTGCAATCTTCATCTATGTGAGGTAGCGAAGCAACATGCATGGTGTGTTGTGCATAGGTATTCGAGGGCCTGGCATGTAGACTTCTCCTTCTTCTCCAAAATTGATTATGGAAGGAAGGAAAAATGTAACCTTTGTCTCTTGCTAGATGAAGAGGTGTATGATCACATCTATTCTTTTGAATGTAGTGAGACTGAGCCCTTTCCATGTAGCATCTTACAGAGAGTCTATTGCATCTCTCCGAAGGAGGTAAGATTGCATGGCATAGCGCAAGGGTCTTTCCTTTCTGAGTGTCAAATGGGTTTCCAATCATCTTCCTAGCTTCCAATTTGGAAGTAGGGATTGAATCTAGATCTGAATCACCCTAAATCTCAATCTCACAAACTGAAAAAGATGGATCTGCAATACTAATAGAAGCTGCAAAAGAAGTAGATGAAATGATTTTACCTTCCCTTGCAAGTGGTTGTTGAGAGTGCACTGGGTTTGAAGGAGGCATGAAATGTGAGAACTCATATGCTTTTGAGGCATGCTTTACAACACCTTTCGCTATGATGTTCCCAGTACAGATATTTGTGATCTCTACTGAGTCAGGACCAAAGATCACTCACTTTGGAGAGGCAACATGGGTCATCTGGTAGATAGATAACAGGTTTGAAGCTAGGGAGGGAACAAATAGCACATCTTTGAATCTTCCATGTTCAAGCTTGATAGGTCCCTTCCCTTTTGTTTGGACTTTACTGTTGTTTCCCATCTGAATACTCGGACCATCAAAGGACTGAAAAGAAGAGAATGATTCTCTAGATGCAGCCATATGGTTGGAAGCTCCAGAATCAATGAGGAAGACATGTGCTGATGAGCAGCAAGCCTTCAGTGCATGGCCTTTCCTTTGGTATTATTCATCTTCTTCTTTAGAGTCATCCTTCCTTGTGCTAGTAGGTGCAGAAATGTTATGTTTCTTCAAAATAAGAGCCATTTCGTCAAGTTGTCTTCTCATACGGGAGATTTTTGAATGAAAGCCCCTTCCACAGTAAGATCAGAGGACCTTACCTTTTCCATTATTCTTGCTTATTTTCGAATCTGAAGGCTCATTTGACTGCTCTTTCTTCACAAGAGACTTATCTATTTGCTTTCCTTTATCATTCACTCCCTTAGGTCCTCCTGCGACCAGTGCTTGATCTCTGGAAGATCGAATGATCACCATTTCGATCAACTTGTCATGCTCATAAGTGAGAGATGAAATGAAAGAATAAAGAGTGGGCATCTTCCAATTTGGAGTAGTGATCCTCATCGATTGAAAAGTTGACATAAATACTGAGTAGTCTACACTGAGCTTTGAGAGAATGGAAAGAATGAGTTGATCATCCTCCTTCTCCACCTTGCATTGATTCAACTGGTATATCAGGTTCTTGAATTTTGTGAAAAATTCATTCAGTGATTTGAAGTTGGATGGATTAAGAGATATTAGTTCATTTTCTAGCTGATGGACCCTCATCTCATCCTACTTATCAACTAAGGAAGCGATCTTGTCCCAAATCTCCTTGGGGGTCTTCAATCCTTGGATGTGGAATTAAAGATCTCGAGAGACTGAGAAGAATAAGTATCCATGAGCTTCATCAATCCAGTTTGGAAGTAGGGACTGAATCTAGATATGAATCACCCTAAATCTCAATCTCATAAACTAAAAAAGATGGATCTGCAATACTAGTAGAAGCTGCAAAAGAAGCAGATGAAATGATTTTACCTTCCCTTGCAAGTGGCTGTTGAGAATGCACTGGTTCTGAAGGAGGCATGAAATGTGAGAACTCATATGCTTATGAGGCATGATTTGCAACACATTTCACTATGATGTTCCCAGTATAGATATTTGTGATCTCTACTGAGTCAAGACCAAAGATCACTCACTTTGGAGAGGCAGTATGGATCATCTGGTAGATAGATAACAGGTTTGAAGCTAGGGAGGGAACAAATAGAACATCTTTGAATCTTCCATGTTCAAGCTTGATAGGTCCCTTCCCTTTTGTTTGGAATTTACTGTTATTGCCCATCTAAATATTGGGACCATCAAAGGACTGAAAAGAACAGAATGATTCTCTGGATGCAGCCATATGGTTGGAAGCTCTAGAATCAATGAGGAAGAAATGTGCTGATGAGCAGCAAGCCTTCAATGCATGGCCTTTCCTTTGGTATTCTTCATCTTCTTCTTCAGAGTCATCCTTCCTTGCGCTATTAGGTGCAAAAATGTTATGTTTCTTCAAAATAAGAGCCATTTCGTCAAGTTGTCTTCTCATACAAGAGTATTTTGAATGAAATCCCCTTCCACAGTAAGAGCAGAGGACCTTACCTTTTCCATTATTCTTGCTTATCTTCGAACCTGAAGGCTCATTTGACTGCTCGTTCTTCACATGAGACTTATCTCTTTGGTTTCCTTTATCATTCGCTCCCTTAGGTCTTCCTGTGACCAGTGCTTGATCTCTGGAAGATCGAATGATCGCCATTTGGATCAACTTGTCATGCTCATAAGTGAGAGATGCAATGAAAGCATCAAGAGTGGGCATCTTCCAATTTGGAGTAGCGATCCTCACTGATTGAAAAGTTGACATAAAGACTGAGTAGTTTGCACTGAGCTTTGAGAGAATGGAAAGAATGAGCTGATCATCCTCCTTCTCCACCTTGCATTGATTCAACTGGTATATCAGGTTCTTGAATTTTGTGAAAAATTCATTCAGTGATTCGAAGTTGGATGGATCAAGAGAGATTAGTTCATTTTCTAGCTGATGGATCCTCATCTCATCTTGCTTATCAAATCAGGAAGCAAGCTTGTCCCGAATATCCTCGGGAGTCTTCAATCCTTGGATGTGGAATTGAAGATCTTGAGAGACCGAGGAGAATAAGTATCCATGAGCTTCATCAAGCCTGTTCAAGTACTTTTCTTTGTCATGATTCAGAATTGGCACTGCTTTTGTTTCTTTTGTGAGTTTGAAGGGCTTCTTTGTGCGGAGCAGTACCTCCATGTCTTCCTTCCACTTGTGATAGTTGAAGGGAGTGAGAGGCTCTACTGAATGAGCCATTTTTAATGCAGTAAGGAGGACTGAGATTCTGTAGCGAATGTAGTGAGAAGAAAGGGATGCTTGTAGCGAATGCTGTGAGAAGAGCTGATAACCTGTCACACAATCAAACATACAAAGTAAGGTTGAGAGTCTGCACTTTTGGAATTTCCTTCACACCCAGCATAGTTGATTAAGCAAGCTTGATCAACAATTTCCTAACTTGGGATATTAAGTGGTGAATTCTTTGCTTCTGGTGCAGTACTAGAAGGATCCATTTTGCTCAAAAAAATGATCAAAGTGGAGATTGAGCACATAGATCTGTAGACAAACACACAACTCACAAAATAGATCACATAATTTACTCAGCAATTGAAGAATGAAATAGTTTAAAAATAGCTTGCAACTGTGAATGCTTTCATTAATAAAAAAATTAATTGCATAATAATTACAATGAAGTACAATGGCTAAGTAGCCACAAGCAATTCGAATCCACATGAGGAAATTTGAATTGATTACACTCTACTTGACTGTAGATAACTAGGACCTTGTCTAAATCATTATCGGAGGATTGAATGGATAACTGACCTTGTCTAAATCATCACCGGAGTTCATCGGAGTTTTAAAACACAAATCAACTATCTACTTTAGTGTTGAATGAGGCTAATTGACTAAGGTAGGTGAGAAATGTGCCTCTCCTACATGAATCCATGCAAACCTAGCACTAACTGAATGTAGAGGACTAGAACTGAATGTAACTGACTCCTAACTTAGCTTGACTAGTCACCAACTCAACTCAACTAACCTTGGTTGGTATTGTCACTCCCAGTGGCTCCTAAATTGTAGGGATTGGGTTAGGAGGCTCCTAAACTGATGTATGCAAGTGCAATCAAAGGCAGTAGGCCTCAATTAGTGTTCCCCATACTTTAGTAATTGAAACATGTGCCCCAATTAGGCCAAGTGGACCCAATGGTGCTAGTGACTAAAAATAGACTGGATGGACTGCTGATTTAGATGTGACTCCTAATTTAGACATATGACCAAATTGGACAAGGGAGGATTAATAATCCTAATACTATCAAGGTTCAAGAAAACAACTGATTAGTAACTAGACCTTTCAATTGTCTCAATTGTTGGTGATGAAATCCATCAAAGAACATGAGTGAAGGTATTATAGAAACAATTATGGTGGAATGTTTTGGGGAAAAAGATTTAAGAGGACAACAACTACTGTCTTACATGCATCTACAATCCCATGAAATCCACCAACCATTAAACCTAAAATGTTGTCCACTAGGATACCTCTTTGTAGATGATGGACAAAGATTTATTAGCTTCCAACAATCAAGAGGAGACACATAACTTAAAAGAAAAAAATATTAATATGGAAAAGAAAATGGAAATGAGGATATGAAACACAATAAGTTATACCAATCTATCTAATTTTGTCATTATACATTTAATCATAAACATGTAAATCATGATTGTGTGTTGAGAGGTTGTATAGTGTTTTGATCTCTATGGTATCATGAACTTGGATTTTCTTAATCACATTAACATAACACTATTTAAGAATTTCAATGATATGATATGTCATGTATAGCTTCATAAAAAAAATGGTTAGATTTTTTAACCCTTCATTATGTGACTTGTGTACAAATTTTTTGCTTGCCATTGCACATTTTCCTACTTTCAAAAGTTTAGTATGGATATTATTTTATCTAAATGGATTGTAGATAGATCCCAAAGTAGGTTGGAGGTTGAATCCATTGCTTCCTGAAGTAATCTTACTCACAAAGTAATAACCATTACATTTAAAAAAATCCTAAAAAATTGTAGTGTTATTCACCTAGACTTTGTCATGATTGCATTATTCTTTAGTAGTTTCTAAAAGGGGTTGTAATAATTGTGTCCAATATTGGTTTTATTTTGTTGGGAAAATATATAAGATTTCTCCCAACATTAAAGAAAAAAGTATCGATGATTATGTTTCCATTATTATGTCTAGACACTACAGGGATGGTGGTATTACAAGTAGGGATGACAATATTACAAGTAAAATATGTATATGTGGTTTCTTGTAATGTGGAAGATTTTATCATAACAACTAGTTCTAAATATTTGATATAATGTTGGATTATTTTTCAATATAATGATATCTACTCTTATGTTTAATCACTGTAAGTCACTCGTGATGTAAAAAAAAAGACTTTTCAAATGGATTAGAACCCTTATTAGGTGCGGAGCTCTTTCCCGGCAAAGGAGGGGAAGGGCTGGCCATCACCAATATCTAGATTACCCTAATATAGATGTTGTCCTTCATAAATCCCTACGTGGATACTATGGGTTCAAGTCACATGCCACCTCGACTAAAGTCTTATGCATGAGATACTCCCTCTATACATAAATATATTAATAACTATGTTAAGAAATGCTTAGCTTGCAAGCATCATGCCCACCTGTATCATGTGCCCGAGATCTAATCCTTATAAAAGGCCCTTAGCTCTTTTAATATGGGGAGGGATGGAAAATAGGAACCAATGAAATAAGTCTGGGACGGAAGGATTCGGACATGATGCTAAGAAAGTCTAGATATAAAGAATCATCTACCTCAAGGAACTCCTATTTCAATTCTTGGCACTATAAATATTAGATGCATTAGAAATATTAATTACATTGATCTATTATTGTGGCTATTCATTTGACATTGATCTAATTATCTTAGCTTATGTGTGCATGTGCTCATTTGAATATATTTTGAATTAGAGGGACTTCATATTGTTGGTAAAGGTTCCACTAGCACTATATTATTATTGTGGTAATTCATTGGACATTGATCTAATTATATTAGCTTATGTTTGCATGTGCTCATTTGAATATGCTTTGAATTAGAGGGACTTCATATTGTTGGTAAAGGTTGCATTGCCACTATATTGTGTCATTCTTAAATGTTTGTTGATTAAACGAGCATTTGCATTGTTATTATTTGATGGTGTGATTCCATATAGTTTATTTCATTTTTTGTTAATTATATTTATTTTATTATCATGTGCAGTATGTTTAGGCCATTTGATAAGTTAGGACAATGACTTTTGATTATTGGATACAAGATTAGAATGTCGACCATTCAAGGGTTATTATTTTAGATGATGGTGGTCAGTGATGTCATGTAGATTACATGAGAGAATACATTCATTGTTTCATATATGCGGAGCTAGAAAGAAAATTTACTTTCTTATGGATATAAGAAATTAGAGAATTAATCTTAATGATCACAAGATTTGGGAATCAAGACTATTCATAGATATTGTGATATACTTAGACCTAGAACTTCATAGAAAAGATTGAAAAACACAAGAAAGAATAGATAAAATCAAAAATAGTTTTATTTTATGAAAGATATTTAGAATAGGTAGTTTCTTTATAGTGAATCTTGAATTTATTGAAAAAGGAACTAGCTACATTTGAACATGGATTGGATGAATGATGACAAAAGGATTTTACTATTTAATCTCACATCAAATTACCTGCTTCAACTAAATCATTTTAGGTGAAAACGATTTTGCATAGTTAATCATGAAATCAATTGTGACTTGTTCAATTTTGATTTATCAATGACAATCCATAGAGAGGGTGGATTAAAACGAACTACTTTATCAATGACAATCCACTTCCATTGAGCAGTTGGAGAAAACCATATCTCAATCTTTAAGTGTGCATGTGCATTGTAACTAATGAATGAATTATTAGTTTAGTCTAGCTCAGGTGATTGCTTGGAATGATTATCCTCCTTCCCACCCATGTTCTTTGTATACAACTGATATGTTGAGTTCTTAATGAATATTTGTTGTGATACCATCCTTGAAATAGAACGAGGGGAGACGTACTCAATGGATTTTCTCATATATACATTTCAAAGAAATAATAATAATTATAATAATAATGATTTGAATTGTTTATTTACACCTCCAT
>LPNX010096528.1:99948-115724 GCA_001517045.1 Pseudotsuga menziesii
TTTACAATGAAAGAATGAATGAATGAAGAATCTTTAATACAAATGGAGCTTCAACCAATGAATGGAAATAGGTAAGAATTCAATGGCATAGTGAGAATATGAACATAAAACCAAAAACCACCACTTGGGAGAAAAATGTTAGGAGCCAACGTGGGTAAGAGAGAAGCATGAGGATTTTGTTGCAAATGGGACTAGATGGACTCCTGATCTTGAGGAAAAATTAGTGGAATGTGCATTGGAAAGCAAAAGGAGCTAAACAAGGATATCCATTAAAAGGTCAGGGGCTATTGTTCAACAAGTATTGCATTAATGCAACCTGGAGTGGTGAGGAAGTTTGTTGGGATGGGGTGGAATCTGTGGCATATTCAAAGGGTGGAAAAAGGTTAAATGCAATGGTTATAGAGGGCAAGTCCATACCTAAATGTCCATGTTGAGAATATACATGATGGGACATCATCTAAGATGCATGAAAATTTGATACCTTTAGTAATAACCTACACACATACAAACTAAATCCATGACATAAGAGTGTTGAAAACTAAAACTCAAAGACTAAAATAACAGCACAACAAACCTTTTTATTTATTTATTAATAAAGAAAATAACACTTGGAGAACTCAATTACATGCAGGGACACCAACCATGGCACCAAAGAACATGTGTAAGCAAGTTAGAGTGATTGATACAAATACAATCCAATCCAAAACTCAACAACCAGACAAGATCTTAAATCATAGGGATTTAAGGATCTTATTGGAGATTTGATTGGGATGGCATAAGACCTGGGAAAAGCTATTTATATGAGTGCACTGGAATAACATGGGACAAGGCGTTGTGCATGGGGAAAATGATTGTTGAATGCATGTGTTGAGCGTTTTTCTATTTTTATAAGTCCATCGTGAGAACTTGTTACGGACTCAAGATTGAGTGTCACGAGGAAGTGTCTTGTTGTTCTGGTGCATGGTTGGTGATCCAGCTTGGGGGTGGAGCGGAGCAAACCATTGAGTTGTTGCCTCCTATGGATGGGAGGAGTTGATTCTCCAAGTGTGTTTTCTCCCTAGATCCAAGTAAGTAGATCTGAATTATTATTATTTTTATTTATATAGATCAGCTTGATTTATGGTTGATTGCTTACCAATGAAAGCAACCGTAAATGGGCTATTACTAGATCTTTAAATTGTACTTTGTGAAACATAGAGTTTATGTGAAGGATTTGGTTCTTATTTTCGATTTGCAGAGTCTATCGTTTAAATTCGCTTATGGATCTCTTACAAGACTAAAATATTCTTTGAATGTCAATTTACACAAACCTTGTTTTATGTGTTGTATTATATTTTTTTTTCATCACCTTGAACGAACAAATCCTAGGTCCAAGCTCTGCATGGTTTTTCACTTCAGTTCTTGATATGTACTTAAATTTTTCAGTTCTTGTGACTTGTAGAATGCATACCTTGCACGGGTTTAGATCTATAGACCTTACAAGCCAGAGATTTTAGATGCATCCGTCTGTATTAATGTCCCTAGGAAGCCATCTTAGGTAACGTCAATTATCGAAAATAATTTGCCTAAGAAAAGTTCAGTACCTAAAAATTTAAGAAGATAAATGCATCTATGTTAGGAACAGGCTGATCAATTCAACAATCAAAATTAATCTTTCCATCCAGTATTATGATATCTACTTATATCTTTAACTACCCATTTAACCAAGGAGATATATCTATGGCATATAATATCACAACATTAATATGCTCATTTCTTTTCTCCATAGTATCTGTAGCTCAGGTTCATGAGCTTCAGTTGGATATGCTATATGAAAATATAATGTTTGTGATCCAACAGTCACTTTGGTCTCGTCGTATTTGTTACTCTAGGTAAATCTGTTCTGTATTAATGTCCCTGGGAAGTCATGCTAGAGTTTGCTTCTGAGTTTTTCTAATTACCTATAAGACTTGCCTTACGGGTGCGTTTGCAGACAGGTTAAATCATTATCAAGTTTTTTTAAGCTCGGACATTTTTACAACCTGCATTAGCCACAAAAGTTCATCGTTGAAGCCCTAGAGTCTTTTGCACAGTCAACTAGTCTTGCAAGAGCTGCCCTCGAGCTTTTAACCAGGTTTTACATCTGATATGATTGTGTTTTTGCATCTAAAGCAACCTTGGTTTACTTGTTAAAAGCTCTGCATCATATCCGCATGGTAACTCCCAGTTTCCAGATCGTCGGCCATGGGATTGCACTGTGAGTGAAACTCATGCTATTTCCTTGAATCTCGCTGCCACGTTCAGTCTTCGATTCTAGTTCACCTCGGTCCTAAAAAGAGTTGACAACGTGTTAATCAACCTAGAAACTGGTTGCGTATACATAATTTATGTTTGATTCTCCCCATGAAGTCAAAATTGTTTTTGCATACACACTCTTGAATGTTCATTGCATTGTGTATAATCCGATCAAAAACTTGTGCCAAATCGCAGAGGTTGACTGTCAGTTACCAGACTTAACCATAAGTTTTAAATTTGTTTCGTTTGAATCCTTTTCTTTTGGGATTTATGGTGGAACTCGAATTTAATGTATAAAGAATTGAAAGTTATGACTTAAATTTATTGGCATGCCTTTTGGGCAAACTGGAAGTTGGAAACCGCCGAATGACTAAAGTATGTAGTAAGTTTTCTAACTACTTTTCTTAAAATAGATATGAAGACTTGAGATTTGAATGAATATATATATATATAACATGGTAGCGTATGTGAACATGTTATGGAATATTATATGTTTAAATGGAACACATCGCTTACTAGATTTAAAGGATTATATTTGAGGTTTATAACCAGCGTAGATCCAAATTCTAGCCTCTATCAAGCGTCAAGAGGGATCAAATCTCTCTAGGTGCAAACCTCTTCTTAGGTATTACACTCAATGAGCTATCAACTTTGGTGTGTCCTATATATACCATTGATTTGATTCAAACCAAAAGACACATCTTTTTATTTAAGGTCAACATATAATAAATTTATTATTAATATTTAATATTATTTATGGCCAAACATATAATATTTAATATTATTTTTTTATTTTGTTAGGAACGAACATTACAACATCTCCCCATAAATGGTTTTAAAACCATATGCAATGCCCTCCTAAAACCATGTAGAATAAAACCATGGGTTTTTTTAGGAGGTCTTGCACATGGTTTTAAAACCATGTGCCCGGTCCTCCTAAACCATATACAATAAAATCATGGGTTGTTCAAAAGGCCAACATTTTTTTGCAAATAATTCAATTTTTATTTTTTTATTAATTTGTTAGGTATGAACATTACAACATCTCCCCCATATTGTGTTTTTTTTATGATCCAAATTTTTTTGGGGATAATGAAATTTTTACTTTTTTATTGTTTTGTTAGGTAGGAAGATTACAACATCTCCTCCATATTAGGTTGTTTTTCTCGCCGACATTTATTTTGTTTTATAATAAAAAAATCTATATTTTTATTAATAAAAATAACGTTACGTTACGTTACGTAACGTTACAAGATCTCCCCCATACTGGGCTGTAGAGAGCCTCTCGGCTCAACAATTCAAGTTTATATATATATTAAATATAAATCATCCAATGAATATATATATATATATAGCATGGTAGCGTATGTGAACATGTTATATTATATGTTTAAATGGAACACATCGCTTACTAGATTTAAAGGATTATATATGAGGTTTATAATATAACTTCAAGTTTATATATATTAAATATAAATCTAGGATGATGCTGTTAAATTTAAACGTATGGTAACCATTGGGAAGATAAGGTTTTTGTTTTATTTTCTTTTAAAAGTTAGGAGTTCCATATGGAGTATGGTTTTTGTTAGTAGGGATATAAAAAAGAAAAACTTTAAAAAAAGTGTAATATGTTATTTGTTATGAATTTAGTTAATAAAGATCATTGAAAATTAAGTCATCAATGATTAAGCGAGTGATACATATTTAGGAAGTGAATGTTATGTAGATAGAGTAGAATTTCAATTTTTATTTGGATGTTTTTTATTATTATTGAAAATGTTAGTAGTTGGGTACGTTACATTGTGGTATTAGAGCCTAAGTTACTACACTTGGCCCTATGGTGTCCATACACATTTTTTCCGAAAACTAACAAATGTGTAAATTTTTTATTACTTGAATAGCAGAAACTAGTTTACTAAACTGCAGGAAGATATGGCTGGAAGACAATCCCCTACCCCACCTGCACGGGTTGAACCTAATAATGAGGATCCCCCTAATAACAACATTGTTAATTTTGAGATTCTACAAATAGTGACTAACTTACGAGAAGAAATTATGAACTTTAAAACTTAACATGAAAGGATACTGAAAACTCAAGAAGACTTAAATGAAGCCCTACTATTTAAACTGCATGAGATAACTAATGAAAAGAAAAAAGGAAACATAGACAAGAAAACTCATCCTCTGACTGTCCTTACTCTGACGGAAGCCATCTATCTAGTGAATCAGAGTATTCTAGTGACAGTTCCAAGGGTAGACATAGGAAGAAAACAAAATATAAAGATGAGCTAACAGTAGAGTTAAAAAAAATAAAGCCTCCTACCTTTGACGACGAAGTCACAAATGGAGAAGAAGCTCAAGCTTGGCTCTCTGCGATGAATAAGTACTTCACTATGTACAATTACTCCAACTCCATGAAGGGAAAAATGACCATCTTCAATCTAATCGAAAAGGCTGATATTTGGTGGCAACACTTAAAAATAGCAAAACGAATAAATGATAGGAAAGTAAGTTGGAACTCATTTAAAAAGGAATTTAAAAAGGAATGCCTCTCAGAATATTACTACGAAGGGAAAGCTAAGGATTTTTATGAGTTGAGACTAGGATCCATGTCCATGCATGACTTCTGTACTAAATTCTTGTCCTTGTTAAGATATATGCCTTACCTAAACGAAAAAAAACCTAAAATACAAAGATTCCTAGGTTGCTTGCCTAACTTTTATAAAGACGAACTGGAGTTTGATGAACCGAAAGCTTTGTATGAAGCAATGAGGAAGGCCAAATTAACATATGATCAATCCAAGAGTAAAAGTGGAAATCCGTTTAATTTCAAGAGAAGAGATGGAAATGGTTTTAAGAGAAAAGACTTCAAACCTTTTAATAATAAACAGAAAAGTTTCCAAAAAAATACATTTAAAGACAAACAACCAACAATAAGAACGGAATATAAACCACCTATGAGAACTGGTGAGTATAAAGATACTACTTTTAATAAGAAAAGTGAAGAAATAAAAAGAGAACCCTTGTAGTGTTGGGGGGGGGGGGGGGGGGGGGGGGGGGTCATTTCTATCGGGATTGTCCTCATAAAAAGGATAATCAGAATATTCACACAGTTCGAGAAGCAACCACAGTGGGAGAAGTTGCTCGGAACATACCACAGATTAGCGCAGCGCTGGACAATCATCAATAGGCCCTCCATCATTGAGGTAGATGGTAAGATCCTTGACAAACCTATTTCTATATTAATTGATTATGGTTCATCCCTAAGTTATATATCTTCTAATTTAGTAGATTTGTGTAAAATGACAAAGTATGAGTTTGAAAAATCGTGGTTAGCGCAATTAGCCACCGGAACAAAAAGAAAAGTAACCAATTTTATTTCTAGATGTGAAGTTCATATGCAATATTTGATTACAAAAGTACTGATTGGCATGGATTTCCAAGAAAAACATAAAGTTGTGCTAAATTGTTTTGAGAAAACTTTTGATTGTATTGATGAAAATGGTGAAAGTAAAATGGTTAGAGGGATTCCAAAGAAGGTTATTACTAGGAAAATTTATGTTATGCAATTGAAAAATTGTTCTAGAAAATGATGTAGGGTTTTTGCGGTACACATCACCGAAACTAATGATAAAGAAACAAAACCTAGCTTAGAGGATCTTCCCTTCTTAAATGATTTTAAAGACGTATTTTCTGAACAGATATCGGGACTACCTCCGAAGAGGGATATTGACTTTACCATTGAATTGGTACCTGGAGCAGTACCCATTTCGAAGGCCCCATATTGACTTTACCATTGTCATCATCACGTTTTTTCATGTATTTCTTGTTTTTGGGGTAGCGGGGTCCATCAAAAGTATGTCGATTGGGTGCTCGTTGGATGCGGAATTTAATTATGCATCCAGCGAGCTCTCCCGATCGAAATTTGAGTAAAAACACAAGGAGATATGTCAAAAATACAAACAAAAAAGTACGTTTTTTCTTTTCTTCCTCCAAAATTAATAAATAGTATTTTATTATTTTAACTATTATTTTATTAATTTGTTTTAGGAGGCCCATTTTGAGTTGAAATTTTCCTCTAGTGCACCATGGAGCTCATCGAGAAGATCACTAATGACATGGAAGAGAAATTTATATTTGATCATCAACTTATTAAGGGCACGAAATTCAGGACATATGTGTCATGTTCCTTATTTCTTTAAAACCATGACCACTAGGGATCAATACGTCTAGTGCTAAAGCGAATAAATCATGCCTCTAGTAGCTCCTAAATTGTTTTTTCAACTTCATTATTTTGTGCAAATAAGTTGTTATACAACCGTACATTTGGTGGTTGAATTCTTGGAATCAAGGGAATATCATGATCATGCTCTCCTTTACATGGGGGTAAACCCTTAAGTTTCTCAAAGACATGTTGATGTTTGTCTAAAACTTGTTGCAATTCAAGATGGATTTATAGTGCAATGTTATCAACCTACATGGCATGGAAGTGAGAAATAATCTTTTAGTGGCCTTTCTTTAATAATTTTTCCATCTGATGAGAACTTATGATTTTAGGGGAACCTGCTTGGCTCCCTTTGAGAGTGTGAGCATGAGAGTCTTAATTAAAACACGAGTATAATTCCTTGAAGTCCATGATAACAAGTATTTTTGCTCTAGTATGGGCATGACTGCTAATAGCAACAAAACCAAGGTTATGGTAATAAAATCCAATAAAGCCACTTATGCTAATTTTATGTAGGACAATATCAATTTTGAGGAAGTGACTTCTAACAAATATCTAGAGATTGATATCCATCATAGGCTTAATTGGAACTACAACATCGAGAAAATGATCAATGGAGGGTGGAAAACTAATTTTGTTCTTGAAATCAACTGTAAATCAACAAACTTGGTGATATGGGAAAAAAAATCCCTCTTTGAGATTCTCACCACTCTCATTCTCTTATAGGTTTGAAGCTCGGGGTTGCAACATCCCTAGAAAATTTTGGAGAAATATTGAGCATATCCAAAAGCATTTTATAACATACAATCTTAAAATTAAGAGCAATATGACCTATCTTACTCTCCTCATTGAAGTCTTTTTTCTCCCATTGAGAGCATAGCTATGACAAGGTGCCTAATGTATAAGAAAAATTTAAATAACTTGGAATACCAAAAACTTCGTAATATTGCTTTAAAATCTAGTCAAAACCACCTAAGGCTCAAGCGAGGTTGTCATAAAGATTTCATGCCTTTGCTATAGCAATGGGGGGTTAATGAAAATGTCACTTTGCAAAATATTGATAATATTAAAAATATTATACTTCAAAGTTTAAAGAGAAGCTAGGGATGGTAGGTGTTAGGTGGTCTTATATGACCCCAAAGGTATTCTGAAGGAAATATTCTCCTGGGGTTTAGGATAATACACTAATAACATGGAATATATCCTTGCTCTATATCAAGGGATAAAATATTTGGGAAGGATGGAACCAAAGACATTATTATCATTGGAGACTCAAGCATCTTAGTCTGTAATACCCCCATGACATTGCTTTTATTTTCATGTTTTGAAAATTATTTTTTATTATGTAATGAATTATGAAACTCAAAAAAACTAAAATGACATTTGCACAACAAACCTTTTTATTTATTTATTAATAAAGAAATTAACACTTGGAGAACTCAACTACATAAGGGGACACCAACCATGGCACCAAAGAACATGTGTAAGCAAGCTAGAGTGATTGATACCAATCAAATCCAATCCAAAACTCAATAACTAGACAAGATCCTAAATCATAGGGATTTAAGGATCTGATTGGAGATTTGATTGGGATGGCTTAAGACCTGGGAAAAGCTATTTATATGAGTGGACTGGAATAGCATGGGAAACCTATGTTATGCATGGGGAAAACGACGCTGAGTGGATGTGTTGAGCGTTTTTCTATTTTATAATTCCATCGTTAAAAACTTGTTACGGACTCGAGGATTGAGTGTCGCGAGGAGGTTCTTGCTATTCTGGTGCATGGTTGGTCATCCAGCTCGAGGGTGGAGCGGAGCAGACCGTTTAGTTGCTGCCTCCTGTGGTTGGGAGGAGTTGATTATCCAATTGTGTTTTCCCCGTATTCACGTAAGTAGATCTGATTTGTCTTCCTACACCTAGATCTGTAAATCCGCATTCTTGTGAAAAATTATGATCGATATTGCTTGGTAGTCATTTGTTTAGTTAGAGTTTATATCGAATGGATAGATTCTAATGTCAGAGTGCAAAATTATTGTGAATAATTACCTTGACGATTTGATAAGAGACAAAATTACAGTCTGCTAAAATTGTTTCTTTTAAGAAAAAAGGATATCTCTGTTATCTTGAATTACTGCATGTTATTGGGGTTTCAACGTCCTTCATCTGCTTACGGTTTCAGTCCATTGCATGGTTTATACCTAACTTTAGTCCTTGCGCTTTCTAAAATTTCTTCTGCATGACCAATAAAATATCTTGATAGCTAAAATAAACCCCGTGTTTGTGTTTTTTTTTATTTAATTAGAAATTTTATGATGTATTGTTTATGGGGGAGTTACAATTATGGTATGAGAGCATGCTTCAAACACTAGGACCATAAGCTCATTATTTTATTTAGGAAGAATAAGTTAATATTTGTTATTTTATTGACCGCGAATTGAATCTGGAAAGTATCTTTGTATACTTGTTATTTGATTGACTGAGATTTAGATCTGGGCTCAAATCTCCTATGTCTACGTTGATTGTATACATGTCAGATTTAAAAAGTTTACAAACGTTTTCAGTGTTGCAATGGATACGTTTCACTTTCATCTGAAATCGATCTATATCGATACTCTATTTCAAGTGCTTTGTGATTGATTTCAAGTTGTTGTTAGAAGTGGTTATCGTCTTGCTACATTTCTCTGTTATAGAAAATGTTCTGGGATTTCAACTGGAAATACCTTACTCTACTATTGTAGAAAGCTTTCTGAGTTTCTTGCGTTTTGATTTTTGTACCCAATACTGGTTTTCTTCTTTGCTGAATAAAAAAATAAATGGCTGATAATCCTGGTGACTTCTTTGTTGAATAAAAAAATAAATGGCTGATAATCCTGGTGATAACCGCGTTGCTCTGATGGTTATTTATGAACCAAGTGTCTTGTTTTTGCCTGTCGATTCTCACTTTGTGGAGATCCCTGTGGGTGTTCGGAATGAGAGCCCCTCTGTTAATTTTTTTTCCATGCAACCGTTCTACTATGAAGCCTCCTCACCATCCTTTTCGAATAAATCGAGAGGTCATCAGCTGCTTTTGAAGCTGTGGTAGAGGGATGAGGAAGTCAGTTAGCCAAACCACCAATACCCACGCAATCATATCAAGCCTAGTTGCTTTCTTCACAAACTTCTATCATTGGCAACCCCACTCTCTATTTATTTTCGTATTAGAAACAAAAACACGCTCTCTGAGATTTTTGAACCAAAACTTATGGGTATTGTCTGGAGTCTTTGTTGATTCATTTTTCCTCCACCTCCACCTCTCCAAATCGTCAGTCCTGCTCTTGTTATCTGCACAAGGAAGAACAAGACAAATGCACAACCATCGCAGGATGCCCTTCGATTTGGAAACCCTGAGATCCATTCAAAGCCCGTCGGGGTTCAAACCCACAACACTTTTCAAGAGAATCAGTACATCGCAAGGAACAGCGTAACAGGCCATGGTGCCGCCCGACTTCATGTTTTAACGGAACAAAAGCAGCATTCACCGCAGAAATAGAAAAATGTCTGACATTGGCAACCGCTTGGACAAGAAAATAAATGATATTACAAACTTTAGTTCATTAAACACACCAACAAAATAAAGATAAAAACATGAATTTGCAAATGCAGGAAGACAGGATACCAAAATCCTATTGACCATAAAATTTCTTTAAATGCATGAAACAGTTACCAAAAATTGAATTGGCTTGCAACATAGCCTTTACCAGCTGAGCTGGACCTTAAATTTTCCAGAGCAAAGTGCCCTATATGCTCAAAAGATTATTTGGTTCAAAAGCTTAATTTAGATCTCCTGACATCAAGCAGGAATCCACTATGCATTCTCAGTGAAAATTTGATAATCGTTTTCTTTTGTTAATGATCTATATGCGTCGGGATCTACACATAGATCAGTTTGTGTATTCGTTTTCTCTGTATAACCTGAGTTTGTGTGGATCTAGACTGTGTAATCATTTTCCAATTATTTGCTTGGTTTTGTCCTTTAAATTCTGCAAACTTTTCCATTGGTCTGAGTGGATCTAGATTCTTCAACTCGTCTGCCTTTTTCCTGCATGGATATGCACTCTCAACTCTGCCATAGTACACACATTTATATTTTTTTTCATTATTGCATATGGAGTGGGGAAAAGCTTGACCCTGAAATCCTTGAAATAGATTACGAATATATTTTGAGTATGCAGTTTATTATAAGAAAATCGCATAGTCCCCACAATTTTTCCTATTCACTTAACATTTTCAATGCTTCTCTACAAACGACCGGTATGTTTCTCATTCTAAACCTGGAGGAGTCCACCTCTTCAGTTAAAATGTCGATTTGATTTCAGTCATCGTTTTGGTAAAATTTGCCTTGATGGGTAACATTGGCATTTTCCAGTTTGTAGTTGTTATAAAAATAAAATAAAATAAAATAAAAACCACATTGTTTGTCATTAAAACCTTCTTTAGTCTTCAACCCATGTCTTTAATATAATTGAATACGATTAGTTCTAGTGGTTCGTGCTACCATCAAGTTGAAACAAGTGGTGAGTTGGTTGTATCGGAATTAATATTTTATATACATATATTTGCATGCAATTGTATCATTATATTCAAATATACATATGGTTGTATAAAATTTAAATGTATTGACTTTGTTAGATTCGTAAATGGAAACTAAGGATGGAATATATGTTTATGAAATAAATATATATTTAGATGGAATAGTTATATAACATTGGGAATGAAGTTTATCATAGGTAGAATAAAATACCTGTAAAGAATCTCGGTGGATTTAATTTGGAGTTCTATTCTTTTTAAAATGGATACGATATAGTGGATGTTAATGGGTATATTATAATGAATCGATGTTTATATATATATAGTTGGGTTTGTTACACTTTGAAGTAATCATAAGTTTTAGTGATAAAAAAAATGATTTGAATGAGTTAAGGTAGAATATGAACGAGTGATTTACTTTCTTAGCACTAATTATTATGAAAGAAATTTCAAAATTCCTAACTATGGAAAAAGAATTTACAATTCTCAATATTTGGTATTATGGGGTTGTTATATGTGTGTGTGGGTGTTTTTCTTTCGATTTATTATGTTGGTGTATTTTTTTTTGTATGATACATTGTTGCTTTCTCATTTTGAAGAGAATTTAGAGAAGTTTATAACCATTCTTTTGACCAGATTTGTAGGAAGTTTATGTAAATCCAATTATATATATATAGACATCGTTTTTATTTTTGGACATTTTACTTAATCGTGGATTTCATACTTTATAATGAAAGAAATAGAAAGTTTCTTTGAAAAGGGTTTATAAGCTCTTTGATAATATCATTGGATTATAATTTTGATTTAATTGTTGTTATAAAGAAGAATCATTTCACATGTCTTCAAACCATCTTTTAGTTATTCGATATTAGTAAGATGTCGATATCTTCTTGGGATGATATGTAAAATGTTTAGAATCTTAAGATAATGATTGACATGTTTATCTTCTTGTATGTGGAAGAGGAAAAAGTATGGTTACAAGAAAACATGTATGCATTGAAGCATTGTTTGATTGCACTATGCTATAAAAATTGTCAAAGAAGTGCAACCAACTTTAAAAGTTGCCCACGATCAACTAAAAAAAAAGTTACGCAGATTTAAAACGAACTCTAAGAGAGTTCAATGTTGGTGATCACGTATATAACTAAAGGTAAAGTCGAAGAAGAGTTCTTTGAGTTTGGGAAGGTGTTCCAAACTGACACCAAGGTATTGTGGACCTTTTGAAGTGTTAGCTAAGATAGGGTCAGTAGCCTATCAGCTTGCACTTCCATCTAATATAAAAGTACATGATGTATTTCATGCTTCATTGTTAAAAATATATATACATGATGCTACTCATATAATTGACTGGAATGTGATTCAGGTGGAACCTGAGGGAAAGTTCCAGACCGAACCTTTATGCATCCTAGACAGGAGGGAATGTATGCTCCGAAATCAAGCCATCATTCAAATAAAAGTGCAATGGAAGCACTTTAGCCCTGAAGAGGCAACTTGGGAAATGGAGGACAAAATGTGAGAAGCATATCCCTCCATGTTTCGGAATGAGCAAGGGAGCTCAGAATAAAAAGAACACCTAGGACAGTGTTAAAAATAAGGGGGGAAGAAATGTAATACCCCCATGACATAGCTTTTATTTTCATGGTTTGAAAATTATTTTTTATTATGTAATGAGTTATGAAACTCAAAAAAACTCAAATGACATTTTCACAACAAACCTTTTTATTTATTTATTAATAAAGAAATTAACACTTGGAGAACTCAACTACATGAGGGGACACCAAACATGGTACCAAAGAACATGTGTAAGCAAGCTAGAGTGATTGATACCAATCAAATCCAATCCAAAACTCAACAACTAGACAAGATCCTAAATCATAGGGATTTAAGGATCTGATTGGAGATTTGATTTGCATGGCATAATACCTGGGCAAAACTATTTATATGAATGCAATGGAATAGCACAGGACACCGTGTTGTGCATGGGGAAAACGATGTTGAGTGCATGTGTTGAGCGTTTTTCTATTTTATAATTCCATCGTTAAAAACGTGTTACAGACTCGAGGATTGAATGTCGCGAGGAAGTTACTTGCTATTATAGTGCATGGTTGGCGATCCAGCTCGGGGGTGGAGCGGAGCAAACCGTTGAGTTGTTACCTCCTATGGTTGAGAGGAGTTGATTCTCCAAGTGTGCTTTGCCCGTATTCACGTAAGTAGATCTGATTTGCATTAGAGGAAATTTGAGGTCTAAAATGGGCCTCCTAAGGAAAATGATAAAATAATAGTTAAAATAATAAAATAATAGTTATTAATTTTGGAGGAAGAATGAAAAAAACTATTTTTTTGTTCGTATTTTTGACATATCTCCCTATGTTTTTACTCAAATTCCAAGCAGGAGAGCTCGTTGGATGCGGAATTCAATTCCACATCCAACATGTACCCACACTACATAGTTTTGATGGATCCCTCTACCCCAAAAACAAGAAATGCCTGAAAAAATGTGACGCTGACATCATCATCACGTTTTTTCAGGTATTTCTTATTTTGGGGTAACGGAGTCTGTCAAAAGTATACAGTGTGGGTACTCGTTGGATGCGGGATTAAATTCCGCATTCAATGAGCTCTCCCGCATGAAATTTCAGTAAAAACACAGGGAGATATGCCAAAAATACGAACAAAAAAGTAGTTTTCTTTTATGACAAATATGTCAATTCAACCATTATGGTTGACTCATTTTATTGAAATTCTATTGGTTCTTGAATTCCAACTCACAAAATTTATTGTTAGCGCGTTTTCTTATAAGGCCCATTTTAGACCCCAAATTTCCTCTAATGTCTTCCTACACCTAGATCTGTAAATCTACATTCTTGTGAAAAATTATGATCGATATTGCTTGGTAGTCATTTGTTTAGTTAGATTTTATATTGAATGGACAAATTCTAATGTCGGAGTGCAGAATTATTGTGAATAATTACCTTGACGATTTGATAAGAGACAAAATTATCAATATGCTAAAACTGTTTCTTTTAAGAAAAAGGATATCTCTGCTATCTTGAATTACTGCATATTATTGGGGTTTTGACATCCTTCATCTGCTTACGGTTTCAGTCCATTGCATGGTTTATACCTAACTTTAGTCCATACTCTTTCTAAAATTTCTTTTGCATGATCAATAAAATATCTTGACAGCTAAAATAAACCCCTTGTTTGTGGTTTTTTTGATTTAATTAGAAATTTTCTAACGTATTGTTTATGAGGGTGTTACATAGTATAACCCTTAAACTCCAACAATCGCCTAATGGAACTCAACGTGGATCACATTTATGAAGGATAAGAAAGATCCTATAATCCCTAAGGACTGGCAGTTCTATCATGTCCTTAGGGAGAACAATAATGAAGTTGATCCTCTGGAACGTTTGGCCACAACACAACTAGAAGGAACTCTTCAAACCCTTAATGAAGATTAAAATTTTAATCTAATCCCCTAACACAATGGCCTCAAATGAGGGGGTATATATGGCGGGGAAGGGAAATGAGCTCTTTCTTGGTCCCATGCACAAGGGCTATATCCGAAGGTTTGTGAATAAGCGGTCGATAGGCCAGCTCAATAGTGGCCACGTGCCTGCTACCAACCTAAATGATGACATGAAAGGATACGAGTGGAAGCCTGGTGGTTCGAGGAGTGTATACACACGACTCCTCGTGTGTGTCTTAAATTTGTGATATGTGTTGTGTGTATGGTTTTGGGGTCATTATGGTTCGGGGTGGAAAGACATTTTGACGGGATGGACTCATGCATGCTCATCCTTCCCACGCTCCACCATCTTCAAAGACCATTATGTGCATAATTATGGCAATTTAGGAATACTCCTCTCTAAACTTTCTAATAAAACCAAGTAGTTCCTTACTTAAGGTCTAATAGAGCAAATTTGGTCGCAATGGACATTAACTGTCATATTATCATCAATAAAACTATAAGTTAAATATAATTAATGAAAAAAAAATTCATATCAACTAGATAACATTGGTATGAGGAGAATAACAAAGAAAATGTTATTAACAACACAATTGATTATCCTTGCAACAAGTTCCAAAAAGAAATTTACCCACAATTTACTTGTAGTCTCACCCAATCTCCAAATTGATATAATCGATTGCCTTCTTTTTACAGACTCTATGTTCCCCTCTCCTTGGCAATACAAGAAGCTTTTCAAATATCCTCCAGCAAACTTTGTATATTACTCACTAACATTACATAAAGTTAACCATACATTACATAAAGTTAACCATTAAAAATAATCCTTTAAAAAGTGACCCTATCTTACAAAACTGTAGATTTAATTGTGTTACTATTTTCCACAAATCAAACATGTGCATGTGCTTGATGGTAGGTTTACCAATAAGAACCATCAATGCAATTTAAGTGTCGTACAAGATTGTTTAAATCACTAACTCTAGAATGAATATTTGCTCATTTACTAGTTTAGGCTATAAAAAAATTAAATTGATTAATGTGGATACTTAGATCATTAAACACACTCATTTCATTTATATTGTTCTTAGGGTAGCCATTATAAATCTTAAAACTGGCTATTTAGAGATTTCAAACCATTCAAATTAAGAAGAAACACATGGATCCTCAAAAAAATAACTTAACAATTGTTTAGATTATTCCAAAATTTACTCTTTATTGATGACTCAAATCAATGCATCC
>LPNX010096553.1:26999-38321 GCA_001517045.1 Pseudotsuga menziesii
GTAGGATTATTTTGGATAAAGTAGACTAGGCTAGGTATGCTAAGGGACCCTAGAATAGTTTAGGCTAGGTTAGTATAGAGTACATTAGATAATGTAGGCTATGTAATGTATGTTGAGTTAGTGTATGCTAGGATGTGTTGTCTTAGTGCATATTAGGATAGTATAGTATTTTTAGGGTCGGTTAATGTAGAGTGTACTAGACTAGGTATGAAACATTAGTTTAGGATATTATATTAGTTTGTATAGGATTTGATATGGTAGGGTATGATAGAGTAGTCTAATTATGGTAGATTAGTGAACATTAACGTAGATTAGAGTAGATTAGGTATCTATAGGCTAACTTTTTGTACAGTAGGTTTATATAAGATATGGTAGACTAGTTTAGGTCTACTAAGATAGGGTAGAATATGTTATGCTAGGGTAGTGTAGAATAGATGGATAATGTAGGGTGTGTAAGGTATCTTCGGTTACTATATGCTAGATGTTAATGTAGGTTAGGCTAGTCTAGGATTGGTAGGGTGAGTTAGTATACAATATCATAGATTAGGTTGTTAGGTAAGGTTATTTTAGGGTAGGATACATTAGTTTATGTGGGATAGGAAACATTATTGATAGTATTGGGTAAGGTAAATTAATGTAATAGAGAAAGTAGTGTAGGAATAATAGGGCTATGATATGCTAGTGTATGGTAGGGAGGAGAGAGATAGGTTAAAGTAGCATAGGATAAGCTATGCTTTTATACTGTAAAATAGGGTAGTGTAGGCTAGTGTGTGTAGGACAATCTAGTTTAGCTCAACGTAGTGGTAGATTAGACTAAGTAGGCTAATTTAAATTAAGCTATGTTAGGCTATTGTAGATGAGGGTAAGGTAGTCGTGCAATATGATAGGGTGGATTACGTTAGACAGGACATGTTAGGTTTATTGTTAAATAGGTTTATGCATATTAGGCTATAGTAGTTGTGGGGTAGTTTTTAAAATAGGTTAGATTAGAGTAGGGTAGATTAGGCTAGGGTTGTGTAGTTGTATGCTAGTCTAAGGTAGATTTGACTACATTAGGGTAGGATAGTATAGATTAAGTTACATAGGGTGGGTTAGTGTATGATAGATGACCCAAGATAGGGTAGGATAGTTTAGGATAAGATAGTGGCAACATTCATTACCTAAGGTAAGTTGGGGTAAGTTGTGTTAGGTTAGTTTATACTAGAGTGTGGTGTGTTATTGTGGGACAGGATTAGCCATGGTAACTATGATAGCTGAGTTTAGAGTAGGGTAAATTTTGTTAGGTAGGAAAGGTTCTCTAGGGTATGATAGATTAGTCTATGTATTCTACACTAGAGTATATTAGGTTAGGTATTATATATTAGGCAAGGTAGGGTGGGATAAGGTGTGTTCATTTAGTGTATGCTAGAGTGTGTTATCTTAGTTCAAGATGGGTTGTTGTAGGGTAGGTTAGTCCACAATATGTTATATTAGGTTAAGTAGGTAAGGTCTCACTAAGGTAGGATAAATTAATATTTATGATATGCTAGGGTAGATTAGGTTAGCTTGGGTAGGTAAATATACAACATAGCATATTAGGCTAGATATGTAATAATAGGGTAGGATAACTTCAACTAGAGTAATGGATGGAAAGTATAGAGCAGAGTAGACAAGGTAGCTTATGCTAGGATATGTTAATGTATAGTAGGTACATGTGAGATAAGATAAGTAGTGTAAGAAAATGTGTGTCAGATTAGGCTAAGTAGGATATCATAAGGTAGTTTAGGGTAAGGTAGTGGTGGGATAGTGTAGGGAGAGGTAGGGTATTTTACTTACTATATGATAGGGTTGATTGGGTAAGGTATGTCATCTTTGTTTTAGGAGATAAGTCTATTTAGGTGAAGTTATAGTAGTCTCAAGGCATTGTTAAGTTTAGGATAGAGTAGAGTAGGTTAGATTACACTAGGTTAGGGTATGGTAAGGTAGATTAGGAAATGTAGGGGCTAAGGTGTGTTTTTATTATGTATGTTAGGTTGCATTATGTTAATGTAGGGTAGTATAGATTATGGAATATTAAATTAGGAAGGGGTCTAACATATTGCATGTTAAATTAATGTGTTGGTTAGGATATGCTATTGACAGATTAGCCTAGGATAAAGTATATTAGGATATGTTGGGTATGATAATCTTAGGAAATTTAAGGGATAAGGTTTGTTAGGATTATGCATTAGGGTGGGATAAATTTATTCTGTGTACAATATACTAGGCTATTAGTAGTCCAATGAATGGTCCATTATGTTAGGTAGGTTATGATAATATATGATAGAATAGAATACGATATGAATTCCATAGTAAGGTAGCATAACATTAGTAAGGGTGCATGTAGGATAATGGAGAGTTGATAAGGTAAAGAAAGTTATGATAGGGTATGGTAATGTATCATAGATCATACTAGGACACATTACTAATTTAGTATAATAAATGATAGTTTACTTTATAGTAGGAGGGATAAGCTATTTTATTATATGGTGTTCATAAATTAGGCTATGTAGGTTAAGGCAGATAAGGATAAGTATTCTAGGGTAGGTTAGTTTAGAGTTTGAAGGAAAGGGTGGAATATAGGGAAAGGGAGATATATCTATGTATGCTAACTATATTAGTGGCAAGGTAGTGTCAATGTATTGTTAATTCTAAGTTATGGAAAAGTATATTAGATTATATATAAGGAAATCTGGGGTAGGGGATGTTAGGTTTACAATGAGTCTACTAGATGACAAGTTTCACCCACCTACTAGTTACCTACGTTGGGGAAGAGGCATTAAATATTGCAATAAGGGAGCTACGGGACCCAAGAGAAACTTAGCTTGTCATTTACACATCAATTTAGGTCAGAAAAATAATAAATATGGATAAAATATACTGCCATTTCTTCATAACAACATTTGGAGGTTCATGGAGATCATCGGTGGTGATATTCTTCCTTACAAATGGCATGAATTACCCTAAATTCAAAATTATGAGTGGTGTAAATTTCTTGGAAGGTGAAGAGGTGTTAAATAACATTCCATGAGACCAATGGTTTGAATGGGTGAGGAGGAGTAAATCCCCACAGAAGAGGAAGAGTCTAGGAAGAAACTAGGGATTCCTTGCATTTTATGACAACAATGATGGAAGATTCTATGACAATTCAGTCGTGATTGCAAACTTGATTACAAAACTATGAAAATATGATTGGTCAGGGATAAAAATATCCTCCAAGAGGGCACACTTTGGGCTAGGTGGAAACAATTTTAATTTGGAGGAAGATGAAGGGTTGAGGAGAAGGACAAGTGTTCTGGAGGTTACTAAACATCAAGGATGAGTTGGAGGAAGCCAATGGGAGTTAATTAGACCTTGTAGGACCTTATGAGTGTTATAAAAATATCTCTTGAGGAATGATAATATATTTTTATCTTTTGAGATTTTCCTTTGGCATTTTGGAAAACACTAGCTTGTCCATTGCGTGATGAGTGCCCACTTACCCTGCTAATGAGTAAATTTCAAGAGAGTGAGATTATCATCTAAGTTGGATTTGGGAGAGGCCACCTTGACCTATAATTTGGATATTAATGGAGTGGTTTTAATATATATAGGATACCTCTACTATTCATGACCCATTTATCATCCCATTCTCTCAATCCTCACTTCAATATTTCCATATTTTTCTACAATGGTGCACCTGTACAAATTGTGGTTGCACCCCATTGAGTCCATTTGATTCCCAAGAATGGGTGAACGATTTATGGATCTAAAATATGTATTCCATAATCTATTTAAGACAAAATCAACATAAATTAATATGTAAATGTCCCCATTTGCATGCTTTGTTGTGACTAGTTTCCATGTGTTTCTTTCCCATTTCAATGGAGTTGTTTATTTGATGTATTTTGCGGCTTGGATCTCATGTTTTATGCTATTAGTGAGATATTAATATGGTTTTAGTGGTCCATATCCATTATTCTCTTTTATAAACCATTTTATACACCATTTGTGAGTCAAAGTTGAGTTTTTACATGTCATTTCTCTTAATCAAATATCACTAAATTTATGCATTCGAATATGAATATTTACACCTCTATTGTAGAATTATTAACCATACCAAATGACATTAAATTAATCATAATAATATTCCACATAGTATGTTTGACAATTTAGAAGGGTTGCATAGGATTTTGAGAGCCATTTCTACTCACACCCTAAGGGGAATTCCATCACAAATTACTAGTAATTTTACCGTTTTTTCCATTGTTACCAAATAATGTTGCAGATGCCTATAACCTGTCATAAAGTTATAATAGATTCAATTTAGTGGTACTAATACTCCTCATATTAGTACCTATGAAATTCACAAGATTTTGTGTCATTTGAATCCCACATAGTTAAAACTAGTGAAGGCATTTTTTCCCCAAATTATGACTTTGTTGGGATTTTCGAATTGGGTCATTACAATGGTATTAGAGCATAATCTTGCCACCTGTTAGAGTTATCTTTTCATGTTTCCTTATTCTGACCTCCCTCCATTAGAGATTGATACTAGAGATCTTAATAGTGAAAGGGAAGGATGTGGAGAAGTTAGTTCTTTTTACAAGGAGATTGATACAAAAATAGGACTAGGAGATATGGATGACAAAGAAACTAATGAGGACCTTAAAAAATTCATTAAGGAGTCTCTTCAAGTCATGACCAAACATTTTATGAAATGGTTCGAATTGTTTTCCAGCCAACTTGGGGGTAAGCCAACACCTAGGAGTAGTAATAGTTCACCCCATGATGACAGGAAGACCCATGGGGAAGCCATTGTTTCAAGGGGTATACCTCATAAACAACCTCATGATTTAAAAAATCACAATGGACCTGCAATACCTAAGTTTTTAGAGTCCAAAGAAATCCCTCACACTACTTATGATGTGAGAGAAGCAGAAAATGATTGGCAGCAACTAAGTGATGAATGTAGGAAAGTTCTACATTTCGATTAGTTCGTTAGAGCCTCTCTTCAATTTAAGAAAAGAGGAAATGGGAATGTGACACCTCCTCTTAATCATGAATTAATTTCAAATATGGGGAAAGTAACTATTCCTTTCTTTTATGGTTCCTCAGAAATGTCTGTTAGTGCTTGGTTGCAAAATTTAAGTGTGTATTTTTAGTTAAATCCTATGGTTCAAGAAGATGCATTGAAAATGGCCATTTTGCATATTAAAGGGGAAGATAGTGATTGGTGGCTCCATGGTAATAGAACCTTGGGACCTGATCACATTTTATCTTATAAGGTTTTCTCCAATGCATTAATGGAGAGATTTGAGAGGAAAGACCTCAAACTTCCTTTCAATGAAATAGAACAATTGAAGCAAGTAGGAACTCATGAAGCATATATGTTAGAGTTTGAAAATATTTCAGTAACGGTTTCTGATGTTTCCAAGTTCAACGAAGGTAAGAAACCATGGAAAAATGACTCCTCTAGCATAGAAAATAAAGGAGGACCAAGAAAGGAAGAACTTAGAAGAAAAAATGTATGTTTTACATGCCAACAACCTTGGGTTTTGGTACATATATGTGTCAAGGGGAAGACACACTCCATTGAAGTTTTTTCTTAATATGATGAAGAGGGAGAAGAGGAGGAAGAGGCACAACTTGCAGCCAGAGATGAGGGGTATGAAACATCAGAATAAGAACAACCCACTCCTGATACATAAAAAATTACAACACTCTTAGGTGTACCTAGATTCCACACCTTGAGGCTCAAGAGAAACATATAAGGCCAAAAAGTCACAGTTCTAGTGGATGGAGGATCCACTCATAAATTCATAGATGCACCCTTGGTGGAGAGGAGAAAGTTACAATCTAAAACTTTTGATGTTTTCTTAGAGTTATCATTCTAGGTAACAATTCTACGGACTGCACTAAATGCATTCCAAATCTTCAAGTTACTCTAGGAAATCATATTATCACTCACAATTTTTATGTAGTGAATGTAACTGATACAAATGTGGTTTTGGGAGTACAATGGTTGTATTTTTTAGGGGAGCATACAATGAATTATAAATTCCCTAAATAAGGTTCAAAATTTCGGAAGGGAAACCCATCTTGTGGGGAATGCACACTTACCCAAATCAAGTGGTTTCCTCTCACAACATGAAGTTTATATTGAGTCATGGAGACACATAATGGGTTGTTAAATGTTTAATTACATCTCCTAAGCATCACTTGAAGGTTTCCAAGGATCCTAAGGAGATAGAACAATTATTTATTAAGTATGAGAGGGTTTTTAGATACCTTCGCAAAGGAAGACCACAAGACAGAGGGGTGGAGCATATCATTGAGTTAGAGATAGGAACATAACCTATCAAAATGCATCCTGATAGACACACCAAAAGGATTTGAGATGATATTGAGGAGTTCATTAAATATCTCTTGGAGTTGGGTCTCATAAGGCCTAGTTCCAACCCATATTCTTCTTTAGTTGTTATGGTAAAGAAAAATTATAGAACTTTGAGGATGTGCATTCATTTTATAGCACTGAATAAGAAGACAATGAAGAATAGACATCCCATCCCAAGGATTCACGAGCTCATGGATAAGCGCCATGGCTCCAAGTTCTTCTCAAAGATTGAACTTAGATCTAGTTCTCATGAGCTCATCATACCAAAGACTGCTTTCAAATGCCACTATGGTCACTTTGGTTTTGTCGTCATGCACTTTGGCTTGAAAAATACACCCGCCACATTCCAATCATGCATGAAAAATATCTTCCACAAGCAAATTCGTAATGTTGTACTAGTTTTCTTTGATGATATTCTTATTTACAATAAAACTTGGAAGGAACATTTGCATCATCTAGAAGAGGTATTAAAAATTTTGAATGATCATTCTTTGTTTGCTAAGCTATCAAAATGTGAGTTTGGTTTGATAGAGATCTTGTATCTCACACAAATCATTGGTCAATATGGTGTGAAGGTGGATATGGAGAAAATAAGAGCTATTATACAATGGCCTCATACTAAAACTCTCACTGAATTGAGAGGATTCATTGGAATTTGCACCTACTATAGAAAATTTGTTAAGGGGTTCTCCCAATTCACTTCGCCTCTCAGTGATTTGAAAAATAAATATTATTTCCAATGGCATGAAGGGGATGAAAATAATTTCCAAAGAATGAAATTGATAATAAGAAACTGTCCTATTCTAGCCTTTCCTAATTTTTCTAAACCATTTGTCTTGGAATGTGATGCATCAGGAGAGGGCATTGGATTCTACGTTGAGAATGTGAACTATGATAAGGGATTGAAATTATTTCATGAAATGCATCTATCATGTATCAAACGAGGCTCTATCACAATTGTGAGTATCCTACCCTTATATGGCTAAAGGGTAAGGGAATTTATGATTATTGTCTAAGAAATGGACTTGATGAGAAGTCCCTTTGTGGAAAATGGACATTCTTCTAAATTTCATTTCATTTATTTTTTATTTTTTCTTTGGTCACAATTGTGAGTATCCTACCCTGATGTGGCTAAAGGGTAAGGAAATTTATGATTATTGTCTATTAAATGGACTTGATTAGAAGTCCCTTTGTGGAAAATGGACATTCTTCTAAATTTCATTTCACTTATTTTTTCTTTTTTCTTTGGATGTTGGAAGGTGAGAGGAACACACCCCATGGGATTCCTTACAAAACATGTGTCTTATTTAGGCCTAAATATGTCATGTATGATGGGTATGTATTCTTCCAGTATCACTGGGATTAATTCATGGCCTCGTCAATTTTGAACTCATTCCATACAGGCTGGCTACTCATGCTTTACAACTTGGGCAGATCAAGTTGATAATTGAACAATGGCATCTTCTTTGATACTCTGGTGGTCTAACCAGTGAACCAATGACCTATTGGAATTTCCATTGAGGATTGATAAAACATTATATAAATTTTAATCTTTCTTGTATTCTTTTGAATGTTTGTTTTGAATGAAGAGATCTAGTAAACGTGAAACATTTTTCACAATATATAAGAGATTGATTTTACATTTTGAAACATTTTTTTTACAACATTGATCTTGAGTTGTGGGTAAGATGTGGCAACAAGGATTGAGGCTTGATGTTCTAATGCGCATTGCACTTCTGGATGGTCTTTTCAAACCACGCATGATACAGGAGACACAATATTTTTTAGTGAAATGAAAGGAAGTGGATTGATCCCTGGTGCAATGACTTACAATATACTTATTGAGGCCTATTGTAGGGAAGGAAATAGTTAGGAGGTATTTGTTTGTTTATACTTAAAATTATTACATATTTCTTCATAATTATTATAAAAACTTATAATTACTGTTCCATTATTATTATGACCATTGAGCTGCTCCAGCATTTTTGAAGTCCCTCATACCACGAACAATGAAAAATTGGGAAGGATAAAAAAGCATGAATACAAATCGAAAACAAAAAAGCATAAAGCATGAGGGTTGGAATAAATCCATTGCTCTAAACAAAAGCCATTACTCTTAACATAGCACGAGGCTTGGAAAATAGCATAAATAGAAATCGAAAACAAAAGCATGAATTAAAATTGAAGAAAAGCAGTAAAGATGCTTTTTGGATTTACCTAAGGACTTATGTGATAACGGTTCGATCAAGAGGGGAGGATATATTTTTCTCAAATCTCATACAATTTATCATTTTCTAACCGTTCGTCTATCGAGTCTGAGTCCGAATCTGTGTCTATGTATGGTCCTAGGTTATAGTAAGTATATGTAATTCTGTTTGATCCTGAGTTCAAGTCTATATTTGTGTTTGTGTTTGGTCCCATTTCTGAGTCTCTAGGCCATAGAGGATGCAGCTTCTGGACAAACAAACTTCAATGGAATGGAGGAGGTACCTCAGCTCTCTCAAGATAATTATAGGCATTTTGTCCATTCTTTTCTCTAATCTCTGGTCTTTTCTATATTCTTGGAAGACCTAGAAATCGTACCTCCATTTAATAAATATTAGTTGTTTCTGTTAATCGTACCTTCAAGAAAGCTTCAAGAACGAATTTTGATGGACTCCATTTAATAAATATGAGTCGTTTCTGTTCATTTATTCAGCCTTCAGCCTTCCACATGATGGCTTAGTTCTGTGTTCATTTGAGATTTCCTAGAAAGCTTCTCACATAGAATTTCGATAGATTTGCAAAGCTTGAAGTTAAGGTTGAGGTTATTATGTTCCTCAGCAAGTTGTGTAAGAGCAATTCTTTATCTCTCAATATCACAGATATCAAATCAAGGTATTATTATTATTATTTCCTCTTTAGCTCTACTTTTTTTATAAAAACCCTAAAAACCCTAGTCCTTAAAAGTGATTTCTGTTAATTCCTTTAACCTTGGAATGAGGGTTCCATTCTGTTATGATCTGAGTTATTCTCACCCCCACTCGAATATAAGGTTGAGGTTATTCTGTTCCTCACCTTGTAATCTATCACAGGCATCAATTCTAAGTGTTTTTATTATTATTTCCTCTTTAGCTCTGCTTTTCTCATAATCCCAGCTCCTTAAATCCCCGTGACTACTGTTAATTTAGGGTTCCATTCTGTTGTGATCTCAGTTTCCAATGTCACACCAGGAAGGATTTAAAAAGTGAATTCTGTGGATTTTCGTGAGTATATTTGGTATCGTCCCTGCTCTGCTCAAATTAACTCTGTCATCCAAATTGGGTTTAGGCCGATTTGCTACACAAACAAAATAAAACCCCATGCCAAATGCTCTCCAAATCATTTTTTAGGCTGTTAAGGTGTTCCAACAAAATAAAATTGCAATTCACCAATTGCAGGTGTGTATGGCTTTGTTCAAGTGATTTATTTATTTTCTCATTGTTAGTTTAATTTGACCTCCTCAATCTTTTGTTTGTTAAATTTAGCTTCTAGGGTATTTTTTTTTTAACAATTTACAATTTCTTAATGTGAAAAGGAAATTGTGTCTCCATCTATCTTTGATAACTTTAAAGACCAAGACACAAGACTATTTCCAGTGTCTCCGTTTTTTCCTTAAATTAAATTTACTTTTTCATTATATTAACGATTATCATTCAGTAATAATAATTAGTTTATGTATTTATTGTGTGAAAAGTTTCTCCGCTTCTCTCCGGCTCGAAAAAAATCTTCGTTTGATCAAATTTGTTAGATTATATGATTTATAAAATCTTGTACATGATTTATGATTCAATTTGGAAAAAAATTTGTCGGTTTAATTTTAAAGAAAACAAAATATGAAAGAGAGTTTCCAGTATTTAAGGCTATAAACAAAACACTTCTTAGTTTTTTAGCTTATAGGATGAGATATATAAAATATCATTACATAGTAGGATTTATATTTGTTAACTTAGATGTGATTTCAAATGATGTGTGTTGGACAATTTTGAATTTTTTTATTAATTATTGAGTTTTTGTGTTTATAGGATGAGATATATAAAATATTATTACATAATAAAATTTATATTTGTCAAGTTAGATGTGATTTCAAATGATGTGTGTTGGACAATTTTGAATTTTTTTATTAATTAAAAGTTTATGGAGGAAAAGTAACTTATAATTTTCTAAGTTCAAAACCTGTTAAAAGGAGTTATAGGACTAAAATTAACTAGCACGGTTAATTGTAGCCAAGTTATATAAGTATAATTTTGAGTTTTCTTTTGGGTTATTTTTAATCATGTAGCTATATTTTTGAGTTTTTTTTTCTATGTTTTTTTTACTATATTTCATCTTTTTATATTTTATCATCTTTACATGTGTTTTTTTATAATGTATTTTGGTGTGATATTATAGATATGTTTGGGTTTCTAGTTTTATATTTCTGAAAATAAATATAGACATATTTATAAATTCATTTTTTTAAATGTATGTTATAATCATTTATACATTTTGAGAAAGAAGGAATTAAACCTCTCTGAATGTGTGCATCTCATAAATTAAGAGGGAATTTTGTACATCTCATAAATTAAGAGGGAATTTTGTACAGTATAATTAATGAAAAAATAAATTATTATTTGAAGGAGTTGGGATTAAACCACTTGAAATTCTCTAGAAGTGGGCCACTACCCTATTTAGAGTAGTGTAGTGTGAGTAGTGTTGTGTTTTATTTCCATTTTTTTCACTTAAATTTACTCATAACACATGCTATTTACAATTTTTACGTTTTTGTGTATGAGAATACTTGCTCGTTTAAAACTGTATACTATGCATTGTAGATTTGTTTTTTTCTAAATGATTAAATTTTACATAGACATATGATATAACACTTATAATTTAGATTTTTTGATGTGAAAGTATGTTTATTTAAAATT
>LPNX010096553.1:42070-64462 GCA_001517045.1 Pseudotsuga menziesii
ACTAGGTCGAGGTATGGTGTGGTAGATTAGGAAAGTTAGGGGATAAGATGTGTTTTTATTATGTATGTTATTTTGTATTATGTTAATGTAGGTTAGTATAGAGTATGGCATATTAAATTAGGAAGGGGTATAACATATTGTATGCTAAATTCATTTGTTGTCTAGGATATTCTATTGACAAATTAGTCTACGATAGGGTCTATCAAGATATGTTGAGTATGATGATATTAGTAAATATAAGGGATAAGGGTTATTAGGATTATGAATTAGATTAGATTATTCTAGAGTATGGTAGATTAAATCAAGTAGTAAGGCTAGTATATGGTGGGATAAATTTATCTGTATACGATATACTAGGCTATTAGTAGTCCAAGGTAGGGTCCATTAGGTTCGGAAGGGTATGATAATATATGATAGAATAGAATACGGCATTAATATCATAGTAAGATAGGATAACATTAGTAAGTGTGCATGCAGGATAATGGAGAGTCGATAAGGTAAAGTAAGTTATGATAGGATATGGTAATGTATCGTAAGTCATACTAGGACACATTACTAATTTAGTATAATAAATGGTATTTTAGTTTATAGTAGAAGGGATAAGATAGTTTAGTCTAAGCTGGTCATAAATTAGACTATGTAGGTTAAGGTGGATAAGGATAAGTATTTTAGGGTAGGTTAGTAAATAGAGTTTGAAGGAAATGGTGGAATATAGGGTTAGGGAGATATATCTATGTACACTAACAATATTAGTGGCAAGGTAGTGTCAAGATATTTTTAAGTCTAAGTTAGGGTAGAGTATCTTAGATTATAGATAGGGAAATTTAGGTTAGGGGATGTTAAGTTTACAATTAGTATATTAGTTGACAAGATTCACCCACCTACTCGTTCCTTAGGATGGGGAGGAGTCATTAAATCTTTCAATAAGGGGGCTATGGGACCCAAGATAACCTTAGCTTGTCAAAAACACATTAATTTAGGTCATACAAATAATAAATATGGAGAATTTGTAGTTTAATTGCTTCATAAGGACATTTGGAGGTTCATGGAAACCTTGGGTGGCTAGATTCTTCCTTACACATGTCATGACTTAACCCTAAATTCAAATAGTATGAGTAGTGGAATGTTATTGGTAGGTAAAGAGGTGTCAAATAACATATCATGAGACCAAGGATTTTAATGGGTTAGGAGTAACTCCCCATAGAAGAGGAAGAGTCTAGGAAGAAGCTAGGTTCCATTCGGAGAGAGATTCCCTATGTTTTATGACAACAATGATGGAAGATTCTATGACAAGTCAAGCCTAATTGCAAACCTTATTGTAGAACTATGACAATATGACATGTCAAGGATAAAAATATCCTCCAAGAGGGAGCACTTGGGGCTAGGTGGAAATAAATTGAATTTGGAGGAAGACGAAGGGTTGAGGACAAGGACAAGTGTCATGCAGGTTACTAAACACCAAGGATGAGTTAGAGGAAGCCTATGGGAGTCAGTGCGAACTTGGAGGACCTTATGAGGGTTATAAAAATATTTCATGAGGAATGATAATATATTTTGATCATTTTGATATTTTCCTTTGGAATTTTGGAAAACACTAGTTTGTCCATTGCATGATGAGTGCTCACTTACCCTAATAATGAGTAACATTTGAGAGAGTGATATTTTGATCAAAATTGGATTTGGGAGACGCCACCTTGACCTATAATGTGGATCTTAATGGAGTGGTTTTACCTTATATAGGAGTTTTCTACTATTCATGGCCCATCTATCCTCTAATTCTCTCAATCCTTACTTCAATATTTCCATATTTCTCTATGATGGTGCACCTATACAAATTGTGGTTGCACCCCATCGAGTCCATTTGATTCCCAAGCATGTGTGAATTATTTATGGCTATAAAATATGTATTCCATCCTCTTTGTAAGTCGAAATCAGCAAAAATGCATATGCATATGTCCACATTTCCAAGCTTTGTTGTGACTAGTTTCCATGTGTTGATTTCCCATTTCGATGGAGTTGTATATTTGATGTATGTTGCGACTTGGATCTCATTTTTTATGTTATTAGTGAGCTATTAATACATTTTTAGTGGTGCATATTCATTATTATCTATTATGAACCATTACATGCACCATTTCTGAGTCAAATTTGATCTTCTATATGCCATTTCTCTTAATCAAATATCATTGATTTTATGCATTCGAATATGAAGATTTACACCTTTATTGCAGAACTCTTAACCATACAAAATGACAATAATTTAATCCTAATAAAAGTACCCATACTCTTTTTTACAATTTAGGAGGTTCACATAGGAGTTGGAGAGACATTTCTGCTCATACCCTAGGGGGAATTCCACCACAAATTACTAGTAATTTTACCATTTTTTCCATTGTTCCCCAATAATGTTGCATATGACTATAACCTATCATAAAGGTATAAGAGAGTAAATTTATTGGTACTAATACTCCCCATATCAGTTCCTACCAAATTTGACACCCGTTTGTGCCATTCGAATCCCCCAGAGTCAAAACTAGACAAGGCATTTTTTTCCCAAATTCTGACTTTGTTGGGATTTTTGAATTGGGTCATTATAGTGGTATTAGAGTATAATATTGGCACCTGTTAGAGATATATTTTCATGTTTCCTTATTCTTACCTCCCTCATTTTGAAACTGATACTGGAGACCTTAACAGTGAAAGGGAAGGATGTGGAGAAGTTAGTTCTTTTTACAAGGAGATTAATACAAAACTAGGACTAGGAGATATGCATGACAAAGAAAATAATGAGGATCTTAGAAAATTCATTAAGGAATCTCTTAAAGGAATGACAAAAAAATTTATGCAATGTTTTGAATTATTTCCTATCCAACTTGGTCAGCACCCAAGAGTAGTAATAGTTCACCCCATGATGACAGGAAGACCCATGGGGAAGCCATTTTTTTTAAGACTGTACCTCATAACCGACTGCATGAGTTAAAAAAAATAATGGACCAGAAATTCCTAATTTTTTAGAGTCCAAATAATTCCCTTACACTACTTATGATGTGAGAGAAGCAAAAAATGATTGGAAGCAACTAAGTGATGAATGTAGGGAAGTTCTACCTTTCGATTAGTTTATTAGAGCCCCTCTTCAATTTAAGAAAGGAGAAAATGAGAATATTACACCTCCTCTTAATCATGAATTAATGTAAACCATGGGAAAAGTAACTATTCCTTCCTTTGATGGTTCCTCACAATTGTCTGCTAGTGCTTGGTTGCAAAAATTAAGTTTGTATTTTCAATTAAATCCTATAGTTGAAGAAGTTGCATTGAAAATGGCAATTTTGCATATTAAAGGGGAAGCTCGTGATTGGTGGTTCGATGGTATTAGAACCTTGGTACTTATAATATTTTATCTTATGAGGTTTTTCCCAATGCATTAATGGATATATTTGAGAGGAAAGACCTCGAACTTCATTTCAATGAACTAGCACAATTGAAGAAAGTAGGAACTCTTGAAGCATATATGTTAGAGTTTGAAAATATTCCAGTAATGGTTTCTGATGTCTCTATGGATAGGTTATTTTTATTATTTACTGAATGATTGACAAAACCTTTTAGAGGGCTCATGAAATCCCACAAGCCAGCCACATTGAAGGATTCCATGAATTTGACAAGAGATTTGCAGAACATATTGCCAAGAACCAAATACACCCCAAAGCCAAATTTCCCTTCCAAGTTCAATGAAGTTAAGAAACCATGGAAAAATGACTCCTACCAAAGAATATAAAGGAGGACCAAGAAAAGAAGAAATTAGAAGAAACAAGCTACGTTTTACATGCCATCAATGTTGGCTTTTGGTACATATATGTGCCAAGCAGAAGACACACTATATTGAAGTTTTTTTTGAATATGAAGAAGAGGGGGAAGAGGAGGAAGAGGCACAACTTGCAGCTATAGAAGAGGGGTATGAAACATCCGAAGAAGAAAAAACCACTCCTGATACAAGAAAAAATGCAGCACTCTTAGGTGTACCTAGATCCCACACCTTGAGGTTCAAGATAAATATACAAGGACAAAAAGTAACGATTCTAGTGGATGGAGGATCCACTCATAAATTCATATATGCACCATTATTGGAGAGGAGAAATTCACAATCTGAAACTTTTGATAGTTTTTCATTCATCATTCCAGGTAACAATTCTATGCACTGCACTAAATCGATTCCAAAGGTTCAAGTTACTATGGGAAATCATACTATCACTGACAATTTTTATGTAGTGAATGCAGTTGATACAAATGTGGGGTTGGGAGTACAATGGTTGTATTGTTTAGGGTATCATGCACTAAATTATCAAGTCCCTAAAATAAGGTTCAAAATTTTGGAAGGGAAACCCATCCTGTTGAGGGGAATGCACACTTACCCAAATATAGTGGTTTCCTCTCACAACATGAGGTTTATCTTGAGGCATGGAGACATAGACTGGGTTTTTGAATGTTGAATTACATCTCCTAAACCTCACTTAAAGGTTTTCAAGCATCCTAAGGAGATATAACAATTATTGAGTAAGTATGAGTGGGTTTTTAGAAATATTCCCCTAGGAATACCACCAGACAGAGGGGTGGAGCATATCATTGAGTTAGAGATAGGAAGATAACCTATCAAAATGCATCCTCATAAACACCCCAAAAGGATTTGGGCTAATATTGAGGAGGACATTAAATATCTCTTGGATTTGGGTCTCATAAGGCCTAGTTCCAACCCATATTCTTCATTAGTTGTTATTATAAAGAAAAATGATGGAACTTTGAGGATGTGCATTTATTTTATAGCATTGAATAAGAAGAAAATGAAGAATAGATATCCCATCCCAAGGATTGACGAGCTCATGGATTAGCTTCATGGAGCCAAGTTCGTCTCAAATATTGAACTTAGATCTGCTTCTCATCAGATTCAAATGACGGAAGAAGACATACCAAAGACTGCTTTCAAATGCCAATATGGTCACTTTGAGTTTGTCACCATGCCATTTGGCTTAAAAAATACACATGTCACTTTCCAATCATGCATGAACAATATCTTCCAGAAGAAGCTTCGTAAGTTTCTACTATTTTTCTTTGATGACATTCTTATTTACAGTAAAACTTGGAAGGAACATTTGCATCATCTAGAAGAGGTGTTAAAAATTTTGCATGATCATTCTTTGTTTGCTAAGTTGTCAAAATGTGAGTTTGGTTTGACAAAGATCTTGTATCTCAAAAAAAACATTGGTCAAAATGGTTTTAAGGTGGATATGGAGAAAATAAGATCCATTATACAATGGCCTCATCCCAAAAATATCACTAAATTGAGAGGATTCATTGGAATTTGCGCCTACTATAGAAAATTTCTTAAGGGGTTCTCCCAACTCACATAAAATCTCAATGATTTGATAAATAAATATTCTTTTCAATGGCATGAAGGGGATGAAAAATATTTCCAAAGAATGAAATAGGTAATAATAAACTGTCCTATTATATCCTTGCCTAATTTTTCTAAACCATTTGTCTTGAAATGTGATGCATTAGGAGAGGGCATTGGAGCAGTCCTAAAACAAGGAAAACACCCAATAGATTTTGAGAGTAGGAAGATACAGCCACATGAAAATATTTACTCCATTTATGATAAATAAATGCTAGTCCTCATGCATGCTTTTATCAAGTTTAGACAATACTTGGTGGGAAACAAATTTGTGGTCAAAACTAACCATAACAACTTAAGTTACTTCCTCACTCAAAAAGATCTATATCAAAGGTAGAAAAAGTGGGTCACTAAGATTCAAGCATTTGAATTTGATATTGAATATGTGAAGGACAAAAATAATGCGGTATCTGATGCCTTATCTAGAAGACCTTCTAATTCTCTAATGTATGTAGTATAAAATTATAAAGCCACATTAGAACTAGAGTATGCCAAGGATAAGTTTTATTGTGAAATTTTTTATGGGAATAACCATGATGATATGTATAAGGTGTTGGAAGGAATCATATAATACAAATATATAATCTATTTTCTCCCTAGTTCAAGTTTGAAGGAGAACATTTTAAAGAAAGCTCACGATTCTCCTCTAGCTCGTCACCCTGGTTTCTTCAAAACATAGTGACTATTGAGGAAAATATTCTCATGGAAAGGGTTGAATGATGATGTTCTAAATTATGTTAATGAATTCCCCACATGTCAAAAAAATAAAGTGGAACACACTCATCCAGCTGGTCTCTTACATGCCTTGACTATTCCATAACAAAAATGGGAGAGCATTTCCATCGACTGCCTCAATCTTTGGTAAGGATTGCGTATTTGGTAAGGATTGTGTATTTCTAGTGGTGGATAGGCTCAATAAATTTACATATTTATTTTATATTACTACCAATTTCACAACCGCACAAGTGATTGAACTATTTTTAAAATAAGTTTTCATATTTCATGGGCTTCCTAAGAACATTATTAGTGACAGAGATAACATATTTTTGATGCATTTTGGAAAGAAATCTTAAAAATGGTGGGGAAAAATTTGACACCTAAAAAAAGCTATAATCCACAAATTGATGGCCAAACAAAGAGGGTGAATCAATAGTTTGAAGGATACTTAATAAACTATGGTAGTGGGAAGCAAAAAACATGGATAAAATAGTTGCATTTGGGTGAGTTTTGTTACAATACTACTTTTCAAATGTTCATTGGAATGTCTCCTTTAACAGAAATTTATAGTTATGATGCATCCAATTTTATTGAACATATTTTTGGTGATAGTAGAGCTCCAAAGGATAAGGATTGGACTGAATAAAGAAAAGAAATTTTGAAGGTTTTGAAAGATAACTTGCAGGTTTCTCAAAATCATTAAAAACAATATGCAGACCAACATAGAGTGGAGAGGCATTTACAAGTGAATGAATTGGTGTATTTGAGGTTGAATCCCTACAAAAAATCCACCATAAATGGTAAATGTTCAAAAAGTATCAAACCAAGGTTTTATGGTCCCTACAAACATATTCGAAAGGTTGGAGAAGAGGCCTATGAATTGGAGCTTCCCATGGGAAGAAAAATTCATAATGTATTTCATTTTTCATGTCCAGCTCTTTTATTCACATAGTTAAGATTCATACCTTTGAGAGGCTTATATTAAAGACCTTGGGCTGATAGTAGCATGATCATCTCTTTCTATTGCTTGAGTTGTGCAAGACCTTGACACACTTCATATGACATTTGCTGAAACATAGATCCACTTTGTATTTTTGTGGCTATGATCGATTATTTAGCATCAATCCCAGTTGTTCATTTCTGGCCATGACTCCTTTATATTTGGCATGGCACATTTTTTCATATTGTGTGATCATTATAGTTACATCAGTTATACACATGTTGGATATGTTAGGATTTATAATCCTCCCTTGTCCAAACTATTCTATGAGATTATATTTGCCTAAATTAGAATTCATTCAGTTACTATTGGGTCCACTAGTACCATTGGGTCCACTCGGGATAATGGGTCCACCTATACTAGTCACTAGAGTGTGGGGAACATAGATATAGGTTAAATACAACTAACTACACCTTTAAGCATCAGTTTATGTTCCTCCTACACCAATCCCTACAATTTAGGAGCCAATGGGAGTGTCGTCACCAACCTCCTTCACATGTTGGTAGTTGGTAACTAGTCAAGCTAATATTTTCTCTAGTTACATTCAGTTAGATGTACTCCAATTTAGTTAGCATCAATATTGCATGGTTTCATGTGGGAATGTGTTAGTTCTCACCTACTTCTCACCCACTAAATCAATTCAACTATTTTAACTAATTATAACAAATAGGGAGACTTAATTAGACATATGGAGTTAGCCTAGTGAATTTCCATAGTGATTTAAACACTTCTAGTTAACTAGTCAGTCATGTTGAGTTGGTAGATTCAAATCCTATCCATATGATTTAAATTCTCCTTTATGTAACACTATTGTATATTTTTGGGATTAATGGAGTTTATACTATAATTATATTGAGAAATTCATGCATGTTTCCTGTGAGATTTGTTTTGTTTAGTGGTTATCATTCATTCCTTTTCACTGCAAACAATTAAGAATCTAATATAAATCATTTCTTCAATATCAATGGAATATTAATTCTAACATGGTATCAGATCCTCCTCAAGAAATATTCAAGTCTATATACTCTCCATTGTACACCAAAAGTAGCCAGGTTTCGACAGAAGTCTCGCAAGGAGTTCCTTGATTCCTCTGAATTAATTCAGAGTGGCGGTGTGGGTGTGACAGACCTTTAAAAAGTGTACATGTCAAGAGGGAATTATTTATTCTCACATAGTGAGAATTTCTTTGGTTTTGCAGTAATATTTTTCAAGTACAACTTCATATGGATTCGAGATTATCAGTTCCTCTTCTTACTCCATCCACAAGATATTCAAAATGGAAGTTGAAGATGATTTCATCTCTAAACAGACAAGGTCTTTATGATGGATATATTGGACTTGGTAAAGGATATTATGAATATGAGAATGACTAGCTAAATGACAACAATAAATATTTTGGATAAATATGTCTGGCCTTTTCTGCAAGCTTGCACTATCTTCTTGACTCTGTTGAATAACCAAAGGATCTCTAGACAAAATTTGATAGAACCTTTGGAAAGAACAATGAGGATCATTATAGAAATTTGGAGAGCACACCCAAAACCACAAGAGTTCTTTATTCAAAATTCATGGCCTCTATTATCTCTGATGAAGTTATCCAATATGAAGAAGAAAAATAATCTTCAACACAATCAATTCGAATTGAAGAAAGTCTCCTTGGAGTGACTCCTCCTATTGCTCCAGACGCTTATGAGATATCTGATATATATTCTTCTCATATGGTTGATCCAAAATAATACATTCGAATCTCTATTACTGAAGAAAAACTCCCCTTCCATTATATGAAAAAATTCTCCAGTGATTCTTCTATTTTAAATTATGTGCATAATTTATCGGTGATTGTTTGAGAAAATAAATAGGAATTTGATTTCTATATATGTTATGATGTTTATGGTGTGAAAAAAATTTATACTTTGGATATTTTGGAAATAATATTATATTTTAGGAGAGATCCATTCACTCTCATTGATCTAGATCTTCCAGCTAATTCCTACATGATTGCATGCACCAAAACTTAGAATTTTGAAGAAGGAGAAAATTGTGCATCTACTATCTTAGTGGAGCTCACTCTTGGATCTGATATGAACTTATTTAGATTTGATATGATATTATTTTGATATTATATGATATTATTTGGTTAAATTTTTATGTTTCAAGAGCTTCCAGTCATGCTTGTAGCTATTCTCATCAATTTTGGTGTGAAGAATCAATTACCACAATTGTCCTTCAAAATTGATGATGGTGAATTGATGTCAGTATTATTTTATGAGTTTTCTGATATTTTATTTTGTGAATATTTGGATATTTTTCAATAAATATCATACTTTATAGGTGATCCATTCACTCTCTTTGATCTTGAGCTTCCAACAAATTCCTACATGATTGCATCCACCAATATTCAGAATTTTGTTGGAAAATGAGAAGATTGTGCATCTACCATTTAGGTGGGCTACTTGGAACCATTGTTCCACACTCTTGGATATGATATGATATTATTTGTTTCAATTTTTAAGTTTCAAGATCCTCCAATCATGATTGTGGTTTTTCTCATCAATTTTGGCGTGAGAAATCAAGTAACACAATTCTCCTTCGAAATTGATGCTTGTGATTTGATGTCAGTATTATTTTATGAGTTTTTTGATATTATAATTTATGGATATTTGGATATTTTCGAAGTAATTTCATATTTCAGGAGTGATCCATTCACTCTCATTGATCTTGAGCTTCCTGGAAATTCATACATGATTGACTGCACTAATAATTAGAGTTTTGAAGAAGGAGAAAATTATGCATCTAACATATCGGTGAAGAAACTAGATTTTTTCCACACTATTAAATATTATATGAAATTATTTGGATATGATGTGATATTATTTTACTCAAGTTTTAAGTTTGAGGAGATTTCAATAATGTTTGTAGTTGTTCTCATAAATTTTGGTGTGAAAAATTAAGTACCGCAAGCCTCCTTCAAAATTATTGTTGGGGATTTCATGTCATTCCACACTCTTGAAAATGATATGATATTATTTGGTTAAAGTTTTAAGTTCCAAATATCCTCTGTTCATGCTTTTAGTTGGTTGCATCAATTTTGTTGTGACAAATCAAGTACCGCAAGTCTCCTTCAAACTTGCTGCTAGAGATTTGATGTTAGTTTCCTATTATGAGCTTGCTGATATTATAGTTTGTGAATCATTGGCTATTTTTGAAGTTTTATCATATTATGGAGCTCAATCATTCTCTCTCCATAGTCCCAGAGCTTCTCTACCTATCTATTTGCTAACATGCTCATCTCCTCACAAAACTAGTAAAGATGGAGACATTATGCATTCACCTGGACACTTGATCCTAACACTTGCGGTTGATTTTAACTCACATGGTTTGATGTTCAAGGATGCAATATATCAATTGCTTGAGATTTCCTCAAACGGTTCAAATTCTCAAGAACTTTTTCTCTCTTATTTGTTGATTTCAATTGGTCTACATGCGTCCAGTTTTCATCTAGTAGTTGCCTATATTTCTGATTTAGTTGAGCATATTATTATTCTTCCAAAGAGGAATATTCCTCCATACATAATAGTTTAGTTGGAGGTTCACATGCATAGTCTCAGGATTCTTCTTCATAGAAGAACCAAGATACTGCATTTGCTGCTGCATAGTGCTGCAAATTGCAGCAAAAGTTTCATGAAGATTTACTCAAAACTTGTTTTCCCGATTCATTGCTTATCTTGAGGGGGGGGTGGGGGGGAGGGGGGTTCCCATGAGGTTTTCCCCTATTTCCTTATTTTATTAAGAATTTTTTTTATTCTTTCAGATTGTATATGGGTGGATTTTATCCTTGTTTCCAAGGCCCCTAGTAGTCTAAGTTAGGATTTAGGGGGGGTGTTAGGATTTATAAATCTCCCTTGTACAAATTGGTCTATTATATTATATTTTCCTAACATAGGAGGAATTTAGCTCTTATTGTGTCCACTTGGGCTAATGGGGCCACCTAAACCAGTCACTAGAGTGTAGGGAACATAGATAGAGGTTAATTGCAACTAACTACAACCTTATGCATTAGTTTATGTGCCTCTTAGACTAATCCCTAGAATTTAGGAACCACTAGGAGTGTCGGAACCAACCTCCTTTAGTTGTTGGTAGTTGGTAATTAGTCAAGCTAAGATATGCTCCAGTTACATTTAGTTAGATTTCCTCTAGTTGAGTTAGTGATAGCCTTGCATGGTTGCATGTGGGAAGGCACTAGTTCTCACCTACGTCTCGCCTACCACTTCAATTCAACTAGTTTAACTGATTATAAATAATAAATAGATTGAATTAGACATCTGGATTTATCGTAGTGAACCCCAATAGTGATTTACACACTTCTAGTTAGCCATTCAGTCAAGTTGAGCTGGTATATTTGAATCCTATCCACATGATTCAAATTATCCTTTATGTAATACTGTTGTGTATTGCTAAGTATAATTAGAGTATAAACTTTATTAATCCCATTATTATACAATAATTTTACATAAAGGAGAATTCAAATCATGTGGATGGGATTCGAATCTACCTACTTAACATGAATGGCTGTCTAACTAGAAGTGTCTAAATCACTATCAAAGTTCACTAGGCTTACTCCATATGTCTAATTCAGTCTCTATATTAGTTATCCTTAGCTAAAATAGTTGAATTAATGTGTTATGTGAGAAGTAGGTGAGAAATAGAACCTTCCCACATATATCCATGCAATATTGATGCTAACTGAACTAGAGGACATATAACCGAATGTAACTGGAGCATATCTTAGCTTAACTAGTTACCAACTACTAAAAATTGAAGAAGGTTGGTGTCGAAATTCCTAGTGGCTCCTAAATTGTATGGATTGGTTTAGGATGCACATAAAATAATGCATGAATGTGCAGTCAGTCATGTTAAACCTCTATTTGTGTTACCCACACTCTAGTGACTATTATAGGTGGCCCCATTAGCCCTAGTGGACCCAATGGTACTAGTGGACCCAATAATAACTAAATGACTCCTAAGTTAGGAAAATATAATCTAATAGACCATTTTGGACAAGGGACGATTATAAATCCTAACATCCCCCCTGAGTCCTAAGTTGGACAATCGTGGGCCCTAACAACAAGGCCAAAAGTCACCCATATACAATCTAAAAGAATAAAAATTGTTGATTGACATGTATCCTCCTGTATCTTTATGGTGATCGTTTGTATATTGACATGTATATTTTGGAGATCAATTTGTCTGGCATTTATCTCTCTTTCAGGTACCTTCGTTCGAGCCTACGATCTTATATTCTTAAGTCTTTTCGACTCCTTGTATCAATCATTTCCTTTTTTTGTAATGTATTTTAGGTATCATCTTACCTTATAACCTCATACATTAGGGGGGAATTTGTTATACCCTAAAATAGAAGTTCTCTATCAGTAAGGACATTTTACATATTTTTGTCACAGGACAACATTTCCATGACGACACCTCATGAAATCTACTGTCAGTCACTCAAAGAAATCCTATAGATGTAAGGCCCATATATTTATTTTTGTAACTCTGTTTAACCTCTTTCCTAAACCATTGGAAATATATTAGACTAGGAAACAGCTTCCTAGAAGACATCAACACTAGAAAATGATTAGAAATACCCTAGAAAAAGTGTTTTTTTGGCCCATTTGTAAGTTTGTAGAAGGAAACTTGTGTTTCCCTCGTAACTTTGCAGAAGGAAACTCACATGTATACCCTGAAGTGGTCAAAAAATGTCAAAAAGTGTAAAATTTTCAAAGTATGGGGGGTTTTGGAAGTTCTCCTTTGGTTGTAACTTATCCATTTTCGATCCTAACTCTTCATAATACTATATAATAGAGGGAGAGGGGTCCATGAAGGGGAAATTATCCTTTAGAATTGTTACACTAGTGACATTGACACTCACATCCCTATTGTAAAAGAAAGTTTCTTATGGCTAGGGTTCAAGAGTCCATCAACATACTGGGGTTGAAAGAGAGATGCATATAGTTCTACAAGTATATATACACAAGTTTCAAATATTATAATGGTTCATACCTTAGTCAAATGAAGGTTGATCAAAGTACCCTTCAATCCTCTTCTTGCTTATCTTTCTCCAATAGACCTGCAAAACGAATTATACCTACCTCGAACCAATATGAATAAATGTAATGCAATTCTAATCAAAGCAATATGAAAGCCTAACCTGATTACCATTAACATTTGATCACAAATGTAAGTATAACATACATTAGACAGTGGTTTGGGAAGAAGAGGGCCATCACATATTTATTAAACATGGAAGAAGTACAGGTATGCCTTCTCCAAGTCAGGAACCTCATGAAACCTTGATTTGGTTTTGTTACTTCTCTTCTACAAGGAACTCATCCTCCAAGCTTTGCAACATAAGGAGATAGCTGCTAGGGAAAATGTGGGGGGAATGAGAGTCCCAATTCCTACAACATAACAAAGCAAAATTTCAAGCCCCTTCTCATGACCTATATACCTCTATTTATGCCTTTATAAAGATATAGGGTTGAAGAAAAAGTAGTTACAACCAAAGGATTCAGTTGTATAACCACCTAAACTACCCAAGATTTGAGAAAAATCCATTTTTGATATATATAGTACATATTCGTGGATTACAATGAAAAAAGTGGAAAATGCAAAGAGATAATAATGGGTTGTAGTAACAAGATTGATGAATAAATAGGTTCTCATGGGTAGTATGAAGGCAAGACATGAGTACATAGGTGAAACTCGTGGGTACCATGTAGTTAAAGTCACGAATAGGTCAAATATGCTCATTTTTTGGGGTACTTTCTGGAAAGTTTTTATAACTTAGTTACCTTTCCAAAAGTGCAAAGAAGAGGTCAAATGGAGTTACATTGACTCTATATATGGGTCATCCAAGTTAGGTGTTTTTCCAGTGACTTTCAGCAACTTTTCTAAAGTGTCTTCATGGAAGTGTCAACATGTAACAAAATCATGAGAAAGTGGGAACATGAAGAGAGTGTGTAATTTAGGCTATAACATATTCCTCCTAATGTATTAATTTAGAGGGGAATATGATAGAAAAAACACATTATAAATGAAACAACTGAGTATGGAGAGAGCAGAGAATCCAAGATCGAAAAGGATTGAATAGAGGTACCTGAAAGAGAGATAAATGTCAGACAAAACTTATCTTCGGGACATAAAGTTCTATATAAAAATAATCTCCATAAGGATACAGGAGGATCCAACATGTTCATAACTAATGTAACTTTCATGGTCAAAAAATATGCAAAAAGGTGCCATATCAAATCTAAAGGATTCATGGCCCCAAGTGAACAAGGTGGATCCATGCTCAATAATCGATCATAGACAAAACAATACAAGGTGGATCTATGTCTCAGAAAATGTCATATGAAGTGTGACAAGGTCTTGTGCAACTCAGCAAATAGAAAACATGAATATGCTAATGTCATGACAAGGAATTCAACCCAAGCCTCCCAAAGGTACAAATCCTAACCATGCGAATAAAGGAGCTAAAGTCAAACATGGAGGAAACTCTTCGATTACCGATCATTAATGAGTACTTTTAACAAATGCGTTGGAAACCACCATTAATGAAAATGGTACCCAAGGTACCTAGTACATTCTAACAAGTGTGAATACAAGAACTTGAAGTCGAACACTTGAAGAATCCATCGAGTAAGAAATAGTAAAGTATTCCTACTACCCAATAGCGAGGGAAATTCCCACTTATGATTGCAATATACAAGTTACTGTTATAAACTCTAAATCTCATTCCAAAAATAAGAGTTGTTGACGTCGATAGGAAGAGATCCATTGAAAAGAGTGAATCAAGGAAACTTTCATCATCCAACGTGAGGTAAGTCGAATACTAAGTGGATCTGAAATTGGTACAAAATTTTATGACAAGGAATACCAAAGACATAATGTAATGAACTAACACCAGGGAATGGCCGACACAAAAGGTCAAGGAAACTGTAGAATGGCTGACAAAGGTTTATCCTTGAACAATGAGAATGAAACAGAAAGTGACTTAGGAAGATTTTGACACAAAGAGACCAAGGATGTAACTCTGCAATGTAGGAGAAATTAAGAGATTCCCCATATAATTGGAAAAGAGACCAACTAGAGGAGTCGAAACTATGAATTGGGATAAGGTCAAAAACTGAGACCCAACAATTGATAGACTCAAAAATCGTGCTTTTTTCAAGGAGACAAGACTTTATTCCATGATGTAAAAACATCTAAATGAAATTCCCTTCCCTCTTTCTTGTAATAGTTTAATGAATCCAAGAAAGCAAAATCAGGACCTTCTTCATTTTTTACAAGCTCGAAGAAAAAACATAAGAATGTTTGATAAAGAACTAATTCATGGATTTTATGAGCCTAAATTAGTGGATGCTCGATAGTGTTTTCATAGTTTTGAGAGTTTGAAAACTACAAAGAAGATGCTAGGGGGATCCATTTCTATAAAGTTAGTCTCCTAAGTCCAAAAAAGCATAAAACAATCCAAAGGAGAACTCTCTTAGCTTAAGTGAACTAAAGTATTCCTTTTTCGTAGTTGGTTAATAAGGTCTAAAAAACCATTAAAATATCACCATACTAACACTTTGTCATAAGCGAGAAGAATGCCCACTCAAAAACCATTAAACTATAACCATACTGACACTTTGTCATAAGCGAGTGTGAAGGAAATCAAGATCACTCAAAAAGTTCAATTTATTTATGAGAATGGCATACACAACAATAAACTCGATGCTTTCTTCTTAGGTTTTAGTGAGCAGGACAAAGACATAAAGTATGCTCGAAATATTTTTCATGTTTAGGTCCAAAGCACGAAAAAGAGAAAACTAAGCTCATACTGGGGGTTCCTTTTCCATAATTTTAGTCCTTAGGGTTTGAAAAAGAGATAAAATTATGCTTAAAGATACTATTCTCAATTCCAAAAAAAAGAGAGTGTTCATTTCTCATAAATAATATACATGATCCGAGAAAAAGATAACCTACCACCAATGCAAATGACTTTTCAAATTACCTTAACGAGTCTGAACAAACAAGTTTACTCGACAATCTAGTCAATTTTAAGGAATAAGATGAGTGCTTAAAGACAACTCCATATCTTTCCTGTGAATATTTAAAGAGTCTGGAAAATACAACTTGTGGGATCCTTACTATTTTTAATGAGCCCAAAGGAGAGCAGAAAGAATACTCTAAACATGAGGAGACGAGTGTCAGAGGCAGGAGAAACTAGTTGCAAGGACAAGGAAGAAACTTAATAATAATGCAAGGAATATGGGAAGGATAAAGACACTCAAGAAATGTCTCCTCAAGGAAAAGGGTGTCAAGTTGCAAAGGCAAGATGATACAAAGTGGAGTGATAATGAGAGGAGAGATGAAGGCTTATATAACGAGTTAAAAGAGTGGAAGTTGACATCATGCTCATAAGCACGAGAAGGGTACATTAAAATGAAACTACAACTTGAATAACAAGGTGAGGCCAATAAATAGTCATGAATCCAACTAAAAATCCATCTCCATGAAACAACAAAATCAGGATCATATTCAGAAGAAAATATTCGATGCAGGTCACTTTTGCAGAAACACATGTCACTTTAATATCTTATACAAAAGGGTAGTCAAGGAAGAATGAACCAAAGATGACTCTATAATGCCAAGATCTGAGGTTTTATTATCAATAAGATAAAACTCAAAAGAAAATAAAAAATCAACAAGGGAGATCGATTCTGCGGGAACAAACTTAGTATCACAAGAGTTGACAAATCAATAAGAAAAATCAAACTCATCAGGATGAGTAACTTGCTGATCAAAGGGAGTGTCTGAATACTCAAAAAGACAAACAGAATAAGTTCAATCAACATAAATATCAGGATTATTAATAAAGTCAGGTTCGGACTTAGTCACAACTGAACAAACATCCAAAAGAAGGTCAGATTGTATCAAATAATCTGTGAATACTTCATTAGAAGGAAGTAGACCATACTAGATAAGATACATATCTAAAATTTCAAATGGATCAAGAGAGTAGAGAGCGAGATTCAGAGTCTATATAGAGTGGATCACGTGGTCAATTTTTGGGACCAAGTCCTAAGAAGTTAAACATGAACATAGAGGATTCTCCTTAGTATCAATTGAAGGTGAGGGATATGAGGTCACATAGCTCACCCATGGTGGCGTAGTGTCTATCGAGACACTAGGAATCAATAAAGGAAATACCTGGTCTCTAGTTGGGTTAGGATTGAGATCAAGAAAATCCAACTGATCAATAGTGCTAATTTATTTTCCATGATTAAAGTACATCACATGAAATAACGTTGATACAAAAGCCTGCATGGCATATACATAATCACACCCAAGGAGCATATTGAAGTCCAAGGTTTCTTCTATCACTGTGAAATAAACTAAGACAACCTTCCCACCCAAAGTAACAAGTGTTTGAGTGAGAATTCCCAAGGCTATACTAGTTCTTCTATCAAATTCTAGTAACTAAAAAGATTTTGACATAAGGCTGGGAGACCCCATGCCTCACCAACCACAACAAGACAAGATACTAACTAAGGCTCCTTCATCAACAATACAATGAGCAATCCTGTATTTTTCAACATCAACCTTTATTTAGAAAGGTGCATAAGAAGGATGGAGCGACTCAACTAGGCTATCCCAATAAAAGGAATAAATACAAGAGCTTTGTGGGGATTCATCCGAAGTAAGGCTAGTTCACCTTTGTTCATTAAGTTCTGAACTGGAAGTGAAGAAAATGTGACTAGCAGACATTTCACTCTCCAAAAGAATACTAGGATTGATTGACGATGTAATCGATTCAACCACTTCGTGAAAGTCACTCTCCAAAAGAAGAGTGGGATTTCCCAAATATGTCCTTGGTTTAATCGCATGGTAAATGTCACTCTCTGAAGGAAAAGTGGGATTGACCAAAGCTGAGATTGGTTTGACCAATTGATTAACAAAAGGTTGAGTAGGTTATTGAGAATCATTAGGTTGTTCAAGAACAATATATTGTTGAGTCTAATACCACACTCTTCATACCTCTGCGATAGCAGGGCACTGGTGAGTAATATTATCTCCCTCGCATGGATTACAAGGGAACTTAATTATTCCTTTTGAATGATCAGTTTTCTAAATGGTGTCAACATGACTGATAGTGGATGATTGTTTTCTCTCATCATGACCTATAGAGGTTGAGATTTTTCCTAAACCATGACATGCATAGGCTAAGAGACTGAGTCCAACATGAGATGTAGAGGTTGGATGGGTAGGATCAACATGCTTCACATATATTGAACGTGTGCACCCAACATAATCTGCATAGGATAGGTGGTTGGGTCCAACATGGCCTATATAGGTTGGACTGAAAGGTTCAAATTGACTTGTAGATATTAAACAAGTGCCCTCAGCATGATTTATAGAGGCTGAGTCACTAGATCCAACATGACCTGTAGAGGTTGGAAAGGTCCCAACACATGATCAGTAGAGGTTGGATGGTGAATATCATCTTGAATTGCAAAGGTTGAGTGCTTATATCTAACATGACCTGCAAATATTGGATAGGTTCCCCCAACATGAATTGTAGAGGCTAGGTGGTGAGGTTCAACTTGACCTACAGATCTTGAACATGTGCCCCCTTTCTTTCGAGTCTTATTCCTATTATTTCTTCTTCTACTCCTTTTAGATTGTCGATTACTAGTATGATTACTTTCATCACATGAGGTAGAAGGAGGGGGGAAGCTACTACAGGTGAAGGGGAAGAATTTTTTTGATGCCCTTGATATAAGGATCTTACTTGAGAAGCATCAGGAGCATTCAGGATATTTGGAGTGGAAAACAACCACACCGATATCCCTAGGGTGAATCTAGGTATATTCAAGGTGGTCATCAAAGGAACACCACCATTCCTTGTCAGAGGAATAATATAAGGAGTCCCTAGCGAGGGGGTCTCCCAGTTGGTGTCCATAGGGGTGTTAGCCATAGTTGTGAACAAGAAGACAAATTAAGAGGTCGACAGGAAACCAACACTACAAAGAACACACCACTAGCAAAAAATACCCAATTATCAAGCGAGGAAAACAAAGAGTCCTTCCAAAGAAAATTATGGGGTGATGAGGGCCCAAAAATAACCAGTGATGGAAGGAGAGTAGTTACTTGGTGTTGCATGAATATTTATCTGGGTGCAAGCACTAGAATCACCAAATCTCCCTTCCAAATTGTCAAACAAGGTTACCTTCCAAGTCTACACTAGGATCAATATAAATAACCTTCTAATACCACATGTCTTAAGATATTGGCAGCCAATATACTAAGGATACCAAAATCACAGAGAAAGTCTGACGAAACAGTCATTAGTCTAGCCAATGCACATGTCCAGGGTAGCTATGCCAGAAACCCAAGTTGTACCAGGCACCACCACATGCCAAGAGAAGGTACTAGGTGAGTCTGCAAATGTGCAACAACTCGGGTGTTTCTTTACTAAGAAGCAAAGGGGTATCTCCAACAACTCAGCATCGCACGGCCTCGTTCTTGACTCTTGTGTGAGAGGATATTTCCCATGTCTTTCTCAACGAATTTGGATTTACTAAAAGGTAGGCCACTATGTTTGAGTTTGAATTTTTGGGTAGTTAAAATATCCCTAACCCAAAACACTATTCTAAACTAGTGTCTGTTGTCCCTAGAAAAGAAACAGTTACTAACATATTTTAGATATTAAACATTTATTTTAAGGGGTTGTTGATTACTCAAAGGGGGTGGCGAAGATGAAACCAATGGTGTTTTGAATCAAAGTTGAAACAAGATGACTAAGAAAAGTGAAATGAAAGGAAAAAAGAAAAACTATTCTCTTTTTTTTCATATAGAAACTTGAAAGCCACTAAAGAACAACTTCCTTTTTCTTTTTTCAAAAACAATAATACACCATACAATTTTGACTAAAACCCTAATCTACATGCATATAAAGAAAACATGTGTTCTTTTTCTTTTTCTTTTATGAATGAAAAATAAAAAACTATCCTATCAACTAATGCAAGCAAGTAATGTAAGCAAAGTAAATAGACAGCTACTCTAAACCCCACAAACAAACCCTAGGTTGCACTAAAGTTGGATATAACCTCTCTTGGAAGGAAGGGTCAAAAACATAAAAAAATACAACAAATTTGGAATGACAAGACCAATAATTAATACTAACATAAACAAAGGTTAATAATTCCATAGAATCAATCTAACCATGCAAACATAGGCTGCTCAGTACCCTGTCCAGCAAGGTCAAGCCAAAGAAAGAAGTGGGGGGGAAGGCAGAAAAAAAAGTTCAAAGACTTGAAAGAGACTTACAAGATAGAAAATGAGCACTTGATATAGATGAAATAACCTCTCAGTAGTCATGCACATGCATAGAACCCTTGAATACCCCACAGACAACCCTTAAATCACCGAAAAAACCCTTAAAATGATGAAAAAACACACTTTTAGGAGCATTAGTTAGTTTCCTTAAGGAAGGTCATGAATGAGACATAGGTTGCAGGTAGTGCATGTCATGAATACATCACAGAATCATGAATGTTCAATCTACAGCTCATATATGGGTGGTAGAAAGTACAAAAAGGGTCAGAAACTGACCTAGGAAGGTAGGAAAGGCATTCTAATAGACTCAAAAGGTGTTCCTAACTTGAAAGAAGGACCTGAAACCTTACAAAATACTTGAAGTAATAAAGAGAAACCCAAATCACAAAATTCTCTTTCCATTAGAGTCACCAGTTTTGTTGTAGAGGAAAGTTTCATATCACTAGGGTTGAAGAGGCCATCAACATACCGGGGTTGAAGGAGAGATGCATATAGTTTTGCAAGTATATATAAACAAATTTTAAAAATTATAATAGTTCATACCTTAGTCAAATGAAGGTTGATCCAATAATCCCTTCGATCCTATTCTTGCTCCTCTTGCTCCAAGATACCTGCAAAATGAATTATACCTTCCTCAAACAAATATGACTAAATGTATTGCAATGTTAATCAAAGCAATATGAAAACCTAATCTGATTACCATAAAAATATGATCACAAACAAAATTATAACATACATTATATTGTGATTTGGGAATAATAAGGACATCACATATAATTTATTAAACATGGAAGAAGTACAAGTATACCTTCTCCAAGTCAGGAACCTCGTGAAACCTTAATCTGGTTTTGTGGCTTCTCTTCTCCAAGGAACTCAGCCTCCAAGATCTACAATAAAAGGATATATATTCTAGGGAAACGGTGGGGGGAATGAGAGTCCAAATTCCTCGAGCTTATAAAAATGAAAAAGTTTAAGTCCCTTCTCATGGACCTCTCTACCTCTATGTATACCTTTCCTGAAGAGATAGGGTCGAAGACAAAGTAGTTACAACTGAAGGATTCAGTTGTATAACCACCCAAACTACCCAAGATTTGAGAAGCATCCATTTTTGACATGTACATGACATATTCATGGGTTAGAGTGACAATAGTCATGAATGCAAAGAAATAATCATGTGATACAGTAAAAGAGTCATGAATACAATAGTAATTCAGGGTATTCTTGGGAAGCATGAAGGGTAAGTCACGAGTACAGAGTTGAAGCTCGTGGGTACCATGTAGGTAAAGTCACTAATAGTTCAAAGATTCTGATTTTTAGGGTACTTTTAGGAATTTTCAGAATTTGGAGTCTGCTATAAATAATTTTCTGACTCAGATACCTTTCCAACGGTGCAAAGAAGATGTCTAACTGAGTTATATAACTCTAGATATGGTTCCTCCAAGTTAGGTGTTTTTTTAGTGACTTATAGTGACTTTTCTGAAGTGTCATCATCGAAGTGTCAACATGCGACGAAATCATGTGAAAGTGTTCACAGAAAGAGAGTGTCATTTTAGGCTATAACAATCCACCTACCTTTTCCTTGTCTATAATTTCCCTTTGTTGTAGAGATTGGAGGCTGATATTCTTGGAGAAGAGAAGCAGGAGATCTAGATCAAAGGTTTCATGAGGTTCCTTGCATGAGGATAAGGTATATTTTGTAGTTCTTCCATTGATGATGGATATAAACTAAGACAATATTGGAAACATTTTATTCATCATCTCCTTAACATTTGAATCTCTCTCCTCCTAAATGTTTAATCTATCTCTCCCTCCCATCCATTACCAACATCCTTCCCACTTTTTTCATTAT
>LPNX010096579.1:3573-38195 GCA_001517045.1 Pseudotsuga menziesii
CCGAAGTCAATGACACATAGTGTACAATAGCCGTATAACCTACCAAAAAAACATAATGAAAAAATTTATTTTTCAACCCTTGTATTCATTCTTGGTCACACATTCCACATAACAGCAATACACCAAATTCATAAAATGCATTCAAGGTTTTTATCCCAACTCCTTTAACACGTTTGAAATCAAAAACTTAAGTTTAAAAGCCTTTATGCAATAGGCCTTCTTCTCAATCGGCCGGCAGATGCCTCTAGCTTCCGCAACGGCGGACGCTTGAAAGCTCCGAACCTTCTGCAACGGCGGCTCGCACAAAGTTCCAAACCTTCCGACTTGATACTTACGTCGGACGTCGGCTGACTCTCGGAACATCAGACGTCGGACCATTCTCCCTTCCGATCGTTCCGACACTTAGACAAATTTTTAATCTTTCTTTTACTGTGTCGGCTGTCGGCGGCCTTTCCAATCGGAGCCAAATTGATTCTCCATCCGCAACGGCGGGTGGGAGACTTTACCAATCCATCCGCAACGGCGGATGGGAACTTCATGAATCCCTCCGCAACGGTGGAATTTCACTTCCTCCGATGGCCCGACCATTCCATACTTAGCCGAATTTTCAACTTTTCTGTGGCGCCGGTGATCGGGTGAATTTTGGGTCGGAAGCATGATTGCTTCGCCATCCGCAACGGCGGACGGAGGAATTTACGAATCCTTCCGCAATAGTGGATGGGAACTTCATGAATCCCTTCGCAACGGCTGACAGGAACTCCATGAAACCTTCCGACTGTTCACACTTAAACAAAAATTTCCCAATTTCAAATTTTTCACAGTCTTCCACATTCAGACTTCTGCTAGGAAAAATGGAATGTAACCCCTGTTACTGCATCTTGGCGGCTCATGCAGGCCCATGCTGCAACTCAGAGCTCTGATACCATTTTGTCACGTCCCCAAGCCTCCGACCGGCAAAGAGGACGTGATCTAATGGCTTAATCAGACCGGACTAACCGCCCATGAAAATGGACAGGCATAAAAATTACATAAACAGAATGCTGCCAGGAATGCATTATGGTAAACCATGTACAAATGCCATTGTTTAACACACACAGATGCATTCATTTAATGTACACAGCGGAAACATCATCATACATTCAACAAGCATTCAGTCATGCATGCATTTATCATGTTTATTTCATTTTCATTACAGTAAATTAAGATTTGCAGAGGTAAAATACACAGGATCACTTATCTTATGGTGAACTCGATCCGCAAACAGCTACGTCGCTGCAACGTTCCACCCAACCATAGGCCAGCGTGCTCATCAATCTCTCAGCAACGCTGCCACCCCCGAGCTGGGCATGATTCTCCAAGGAATAAGGGAACTAACAGGTTGACACATAGCCAAAGGTAACCAAAACACAGCCAAGCCAACTAAGTTGGGTTTATCAGGCCATCCAAGAGTTGATGAAGGCAATTTGCTAAGCTGGTGAGCTCATAACAGAGCCAAGAACACCTAAACCAGAACTAGCCTGACCTATAAGACTCCCATCCACACCCAACACAAGGAATCAGTCCCTTCTCTGCTACACAGTCCCTCAGGCCCTGCATTCCCTTCCAGTGCTATTCAGGGGTGATGGAGAAGAAGGCCAGCCCTCTAGCTCTGTCTGTGTGGTTTCTAGCACCAGGTTTATCAAGCAACCAAGCCAACACCCTTACTCCTCACATAGTCCAAAGACCAACAATCACATTCAAGCAATCAATTCAACTCTCACAGCTTAAACAGGGAAAAACGAATTACACAGCCCCAAATGTAACAGCCAAAACGGCTCACAATATATGAAAAACACACAGCCCTGAAGCTTATCAGTGAGCACAACTCTCAGCAGGGAAAAAAAACGTCCCAAATAGCCTGTGCGTGAGGCCAATAGTCGTTGAGACGGTAAAAAACGTGAATGGCTCTTCACAGCCATGGTAAAAACACATGGAACTTCCAAAAACGTGAATGGAAAATGCACCAGCAGCTCCAAAAAAAACGTGAAGAAGACAACCCAATCCCCAGCACTATCAAAACGACCTCCCATCCATGGGAAAAATGAAGCCAGCAACCAAAATCGTGGAATGAAAGACACAAGAAAAATCCCAGCTGCTCCCAAAACGTGAGGAAACTGAAAAACGTGGATGCATAGCAGAATGGCATACATTTTTGGGCATTTTTCCTTGCCAAGGAAGTCAGAACACGTTTTTCAAAAAATGGGTCTCTGCCCAATTCGAATTTGGTTGCCCATACTCTTCCCATTCGATGCAATAACTAACTCAACCACATTCTGGCAGAAATAAATGATTGGGGAAAAAGACAAGAAAGGTAGTTGACAGCTTGATGGGTCTTCTTATAGACATTTGGCTTTTCCCCATTGGTCCATAGGTTAAATATTTCACCCCCCTTATCCTTAGAAAATCATGCCCCATTCGTTTTAGTTGCCGCGACCGTAGCTGGTTGTGTCCATTAATTAATTATGATGCATATTTACATGATGGCCAACATATTATATGCCGCATGCCCTGATATACCATCGGTGACAATTAAATCCAAAACATAGCATTATTGATCAATGGCGGGGCCTTGGCCTTTAGCTCCACACCATGATCATTACCATATATACATCATATACCTCTAATGTAACGGGGTCGAAACCGAGACATTACATTACCCTCCCCCTTCAATTAGCACTGTCCTCAGTGCTTTACAAAATTGATCAAAATGCTACACTGGCATTGCCTCAGTGTTCCACAAAATTGAACAAAGATGGATGTGCCAACCGCATGGCATCCTCCAGCTCCCATGTAGCCTCTTCAGGCCCGTAGTGCTCCCATTGCACCTTTACTGCCCTATGGCTCGGTTCCGGAGCATTGTGACCTTCCTGTGGAGGATGCGCATTGGCTCGATTCGGAAATCTCCCTCGGGTTCCACCTGAATCACATCCCAATTTATCACATGGTTAGGATCATGTACATATCTCTTAAGCAAAGAAACATGAAAAACATTATGAGCTCTAGTGCTAGCAGGCAATGCAATTCTATATGCAGCTGGCCCTATTCTCTCAAGCACTTCAAACGGCCCACAATATCTTGGTGACAACTTGGCACAACTCCCAAGCTTCAAGGAACTCTTCCTTTCCCTCACTCTGAGGTAAACATGATCCCCAACACTGAACTCCCTGCTCACCCTATGCTTATCTGCATAGCTTTTCTGTCTGTCTTGTGCTGCTTTAAGCTTTTGCCTGATCTTTACGACCTCTTGCTCCATTTCCTTGAGCAATTCTGGTCCAAGCACAATCCTGTTCACTGGGTTATCCCAAGTCACTGGTGTCCTACACCTTCTTCCATACAAAGATTCATACGGACTCATCCCCAAGGATGCCTGATGTCCATTGTTATAAGCAAACTCTACCAAGTGTAAGTAATCTTCCCACTTGGTTGGTGTGTCCATCATATACATGCGAAGCATATCTTCGAGCACCTGATTAACTCTCTCGATCTGCCCATCTGTCTAAGGATGGTATGCAGTGCTGAAGTTTAGCTTTGTACCCAAATCTGCAAACAACCCCTTCCAAAAGTTGGAAGTGAACTTGACATCTCGGTCAGAGACTATTGTCTTAGGCAATCCATGCAGTTTGAAAATCTCCTTCATGAAGATATTTGCAATGTCACCAGCCTCATACATAGACTTAACCGGTATAAAATGTGCTACCTTTGTCAACTTGTCTACCACAACCATGATGGAGTCATGTTGTCTCCAAGTCATTGGCAATCCTGTAATGAAATCCATGGAAATAACTTCCCATTTCCACTCTGGAACTGGTAAAGGCTGCAACAAACCTGCTGAATGTTGATGCTCAACCTTTACCTGCTGACATTTCATACACCTTGAGATGTATTCAGCTAGGTCCTTTTTCATACCTGGCCAAAAGTACTGCTTTCTAGCTGCAGCAATTGTCTTCTGATATCCTGGGTGACCAGAATACGGAGCTTGATGGATTTCATCCATGATAATTCTCCTCAAATCTGCCACACCTGGAATATAAATTCTACCTTTATAAGTGAGAATTCCATCCTCTTCCAATTTATATCCCTCATACTCCTTCCCAAGACTTTGCTGTTGCAATTTGTCTTTTACTTGCTCATACAATTCATCCCCAGCAACACGATTAACAATCCGCTGCCTCAAATCCGATTGGCAAATACTAAGAGATGCCACATGCATTTCTTGCATCTTCCTGCTGAGTGCATCAGCTACCTTATTCTCCTTTCCCTTTATGTGCTTGATTTCAAAATCAAACTCACATAAAAATTCCAGCCATCTTGCTTGCCTAGCATTCAGAGTAGGCTGATCAAATAAATACTTCAACCCACAATGATCTGTTCTGAGCTCAAATCTCCTACCCATCAATTAATGTCTCCACATCTTGAGAGCATGTACTATGGCTGCAAGCTCTAGATCATGAGTGGCATAGTTCTTCTCATGCTCCTTCAACTTTCTCGACTCATAACATATCACATGGTTGTCCTGCATAAGGAATCCTCCAAGCCCTTGTCCACATGCATCGGTACATACCACAAAATCTTTCTCTGGATCTGCAACTTTCAATACTGGTGCACTGGTGAGAAGACTCTTCAATCTCTGGAAGCTTTCTTCACACCTCATTGTCCATTCGAACTTCATCCCCTTCTTTTGCAAAGAAGTGATGGCATGTGCAACTTTGGAGAATCCCTGAATGAATCTCCTATAGTATCCTGCAAGTCCCATGAAAGATCTTACATCTGTCACATTTCTTGGAGTAGGCCAATTCATAATGGCTTCTATCTTGTCATGGTCCACAGATATACCCTCCTCTGAGATAATGTGACCCAAATATTGAATTCTATCTCTATAGAAGTCACACTTGCTCAGTTTTGCATACAACTGATGCTCCCTAAGCACTTGCAATGTCAATCTCAAATGCTCTTCATGTTCTTCCTCATTCTTAGAATAAACAAGAATGTCATCAAGGAAAACAAGAACAAACTTGTCCAAATACCTGCTGAAGACACTATTCATAAAGCACATAAATGTAGCTGGTGCATTTGTAAGGCCAAATGGTACCACTACAAACTCATAATGCCCATACCTTTTCCTGAAGGCTGTCTTATGAATGTCTTCATCCTTGATCCTTACCTGATGGTAACCAGACCTCAAGTCAATCTTGGAAAATACCTTTGCTCCTCTCATTTGATCAAAGAGGTCATCAATCCTAGGCAAAGGATATTTATTCTTCACAGTAACTTTGTTCAACTGTCTGTAGTCAATACATAACCTGAGTGTACCATCTTTCTTCTTTACAAACAGAACCGGTGCTCCCCAAGGAGACACACTCGGGCAAATATACTTCTTTTCCAACAACTCTTGCAGTTGCATCTTCAATTCTAGCATCTCCGGTGTACTCATCCTGTAGGGTGCCTTGGACACTGGTGCTGCTCCTGGCACAAGTTCAATAGTGAAATCAATGTCTCGCTTTGGAGGAAGTCCTAGAATCTCATCAGGAAACACATCCTTGAATTCCTCTAACACCTGATAGTCCTTCAACCTAGGAGTTTCATCTCTTGTTTCCTCCAAAATATGAGCTGCATACAACTGGCAACCCTTCCTATAGAACTTCTTTAACTGCATTGCTGAAACCTGCCTCACTGGAATCACCTTTTGAATACCTTTCACAACTACTAGGTTTCATTCTTCATTCATGCATTCAAAAGTCTTATTGTAGCAATCAAGCTTCACCCTGTGAGCTTCTAACCAATCCATTCCAATGAGAACATCATAGGAACCAAGCGGTAGAACATTCAAATCTACACAAGTGACCAATCCATTCATGACCAATGGACACCTCTCTACCACTTCACTAACCTTTCTCTTAGTTCCAGTGGCTAGCTGAACTAACCAAGACTTCCTATGCTTTACTTTTTTAAAATCACAAATATCCACTAGTCTAGGAGTAATGTAACTGTGAGTAGAACCAGGGTCAATCAAAATAGAAACAGATTGCTCAACAATCTTACCTACTACTTCAACTACAGCTGACTGGTGATCTGCTTGGCGATCCTCTAGTGCTGCATAGATCCTAGGAACTGCCCTTGCTACTTGACCCACTGTTTCTGCTTCTTTAACGTTATAAGTCGGCCTTGCATTCTCATTCTCGAGTGGACAATTTCTGCGCATGTGGGGTCCTCCACATTTCCAACATTGAAGTGGCCCTCTATTCTGTGGTGGATCTTTAGGCTTTTCTCCGGTCATTCCAACTGGCTTACTCGCAGCTTGAGATGGCTGCTTCTGCTGATTCCTGAAGCTAGAAGGTTTGAAACCTTTCTTTCTCTGGTCATACTTCTCGTTCTTCTTGTCCTTCCATGCCTTATGGAAATCTGGCTTACCTTTGCTTTGCTCATAGCAATACTTAGCCTTCCTTATTGCTTCTTCAAGAGTCCTAGGTTCATAAAACTCAATTCTATCTTTGTAAGACTGAGGTAATCCACTCAGAAAACGCTGGACCTTTACTTTTTCATCTCGGATGTACCGGAAATACCTCAACAGCTCCAAAAATTTATTAGCATACTCTTCCATGGTCTGCTGTCCCAATCTCAGCTCATGGAACTCCTTGATCTTGTCATCATAATACCTGTCAGATAGGTATTTCTACTTAAAATACTTCTTCAACTGCTTCCACTTCAGTCTCCTTTCACTGATCCTCTTCACTTGCTTGAAGTGTTCCCACCAAATGGATGCTCTTCCATTCAGATTGAATATGGCAACTCTTGCCTTCATGTTTCCTGAATAGTCATGCACTTGAAAGTACTTTTTAATACCAAGAAGCCAAGCTTCAGCCTCTTGTCCAGTCTTTACCTCACCATCAAACGTAGGAGGTTTTGCCTTTTTAAACTCATCACGAGAGCGATCCCTATGGTATCTCTTTCTTTTTCTTTTATGAGAAGAGAAGCTCGAATCCTCGCTGGATTCTTCTGAATCAGATGATCCACTAGAAGTCCTTCTCCTTCTCCTAGTACTGCTCTTACTACCTTCTGGTCTTGCTGTACCTTGTCCAGAGTCTATCTTCTTATGCAAGTCTGTCAAACTATGCAACATTGCAGCATTCAGCTGATGCTGCTCTTCCTGGGCTTTAATCAGGCTTCTCATAGTGGCTGCAACATCAGACGGTGTCTCTTGGAATCTCCTTCCATTAGACTCTATGTCGTCATTTCTATTTCGGACATTTTCTCCCATGGCATCTTCTGCTCTCTCGTAAGAATCCTGAGCATCATACCCATCCTGGGTTCTCATACTGAATCGCAACTTACTTACCAACTGCACTACCTGGAATACTGCCCTTGAGGGTAACTTATGATTCTGCAAACGTGTTAATAACACAAATGTTAGATGCATACATTGATACAAATCATAATCATTTACCTTTTCCGGAAATAATCATAAAATTACAAATGCCCAAACACACAAAATTTCCTTCATCCAAGAACGTCTATCTGAGGGGGAACGTCTATCTGAGGGGGCCAATTTCTCTTATTTTCAACCCTGAAATTCCCCTGAAAAATAGTAAAAAATCCTTCTGAAACTAGTTGAAATCGGCCCCCAAAACTATCCTTCCTTCCGCAGTATCGACTCTGGTTCCATTCTCTCTTTCGCCGAATCGGCTGTCGGCTGTATCTCTGATCGGCTGTCGGAAGCCTTTGGAATCGGGTGGTCTATTCATCTACGTAGCCGCAACGGTGGCTCCCCCGGAAGTTCCAGCCTTCCGCAACGTCGGACGCTCCTTCCCTTTCTTCTTCCGATCAACGCACTTTCTCTTGCAGCGTCGGCAGTCTTCTTAATCGGCTGGCAGATGCCTCTAGCTTCTGCAACGGCGGACGCTCGAAAGCTCCGAACCTTCTGCAACGGAGGCTCGCACAAAGTTCCAAACCTTCCGAATTGATACTTACGTCGGACGTCGGCTGACTCTCGGAACATCGGACGTCGGACCATTCTCCCTTCCGATCGTTCCGATACTTAGCCAAATTTTTAATCTTTCTTTTACTGTGTCGGCTGTCGACGGCCTTTCTAATCGGAGCCAAATCGATTCTCCATCCGCAACGGCGGGTGGGAGACTTTACCAATCCATCCGTAATGGCGGATGGGAACTTCATGAATCCCTCCACAACGGCGGAATTTCACTTCCTCCGATGGCCCGACCATTCCATACTTAGCCGAATTTTCAACTTTTCTGTGGCGCCGGTGATCAGGTGAATTTTGGGTTGGAAGCATGATTGCTTCGCCATCCGCAACGGCGGACGAAGGAATTTACGAATCCTTCCACAACAGCGGACGGGAACTTTATGAATCCCTTCGCAACGGCTGATAGGAACTCCATGAAACCTTCCGACTGTTCACACTTAAACAAAAATTTCCCAATTTCAAATTTTTCACAGTCTTCCACATTCAGACTTCTACTGGGAAAAATGGAATGTAACCCCTATTACTGCATCTTGGCGGCTCATGCAGGCCCATGCTGCAACTCAGAACTCTGATACCATTTTGTCACGTCCCCAAGCCTCCAACCGGCAAAGAGGACGCGATCTAATGGCTTAATCAGACCAGACTAACCGCCCATGAACATGGACAGGCATAAAAATTACATAAACAGAATGCTGCCAGGAATGCATTATGGTAAACCATGTACAATTGCCATTGTTTAACACACACAGATGCATTCATTTAACATACACAGTGGAAACATCATCATACATTCAACAAGCATTCAGTCATGCATGCATTTATCATGTTCATTTCATTTTCATTACAGTAAATTAAGATTTGCAGAGGTTAAATACACAGGATCACTTATCTTATGGTGAACTCGATCCGCAACCAGCTATGTCGGTGCAACGTTCCACCCAACCATAGGCCAGCGTGCTCATCAATCTCTCAGCAACGCTGCCACCCCCGAGCTGGGCATGATTCTCCAAGGAATAAGGGAACTAGCAGGCTGACACATAGCCAAAGGTAACCAAAACACAGCCAAGCCAACTAAGTTGGGTTTATCAAGCCATCCAGGAGTTGATGAAGGCAATTTGCTAAGCTGGTGAGCTCATAACAGAGCCAAGAACACCTACACCAGAACTAGCCTGACCTCTAAGGCACCCATCCACACCCAACACAAGGAATCAGTCCCTTCTCTACTACACAGTCCCTCAGGCCATGCATTCCCTTCCAATGCTATTCAGGGGTGATGGAGAAGAAGGCCAGCCCTCTAGCTCTATCTGTGTGGTTTCTAGCACCAGGTTTATCAAGCAACCAAGCCAACACCCTTACTCCTCACACAGTCCAAAGACCAACAATCGCATTCAAGCAATCAATTCAACTCTCACAGCTTAAACAGGGAAAAACGAATTACACAGCCCCAAACGTAACAGCCAAAACGGCTCACAATATAGGAAAAACACACAGCCCTGAAGCTTATCAGTGAGCACAACTCTCAGCAGGGAAAAAAAACTTCCCAAATAGCCTGTGCGTGAGGCCAATAGTCGCTGAGACGGTAAAAAACGTGAATGGCTCTTCACAGCCATGGTAAAAACACATGGAACTTCCAAAAACGTGAATGGAAAATGCACCAGCAGCTCCAAAAAAAATGTGAAGAAGACAACCCAATCCCCAACACTATCAAAACGACCTCCCATCCATGGGAAAAATGAAGCCAGCAACCAAAATCGTGGAATGAAAGACACAGGAAAAATCCCAGCTGCTCCCAAAACGTGAGGAAACTAAAAAACGTGGATGCATAGTAGAATGGCATACATTTTTGGGCATTTTTCCTTGCCAAGGAAGTCAGAACACATTTTTCAAAAAATGGGTCTTTGCCCAATTCGAATTTGGTTGCCCATACTCTTCCCATTCCATGCAATAACTAACACAACCACATTCTGGTAGAAATAAATGATTGGGGAAAAAGACAAGAAAGGTAGTTGACAGCTTGATGGGTCTTCTTATAGACATTTGGCTTTTGCCCATTGGTCCATAGGTTAAATATTTCACCCCCCTTATCCTTAGAAAATCATGCCCCATTCGTTTTAGTTGCCGTGACCGTAGCTGGTTGTGTCCATTAATTAATTATTATGCATATTTACATGATGGCCAACATATTATATGCCGCATGCCCCGATATACCATCGGTGACAATTAAATCCAAAACATAGCATTACCGATCAAAGGCGGGGCCTTGGCCTTTAGCTCCACACCATGATCATTACCATATATACATCATATACCTCTAATGTAACGGGGTCAAAACCGGGACATTACCTCTTGACACTTTGAGGACCATAGGAATTTGACTCCATTCCTTTGTAAGGAAGTGATGGGGTAGGCTATCTTTGAGAATCCTTGAATGAACCTCCGGCAGTAACTGGTGAGTCCCATGAAAGAGCAAATGTCAGCGACATTTTTAGGCACATGTCATTTTAAAATTTCCTTTATCTTTTGTGGATTTAATGCAATCCCTTTTTCTGAGGTGACACATCCCAAGTACTGAATTTATTTCTTAAAGAATTCACATTTCTCAAATTTAGCATATAGATGGTGGTCTCTCGGGATCTGTAGTACGATTCTAAAGTGTTGTTGATGTTCTTCTTCCATCCTTGAGTTGATCAGTATATCATTATTGAAAACTAACCTAAACTTGACTATATACTTGTTAAAAATACTATTCATTAGACACATGAATGTGGAAGGGGAATTGGTTATGTTGAATGGAATTACTACAAATTTTTAGTGCCTGTATCTGGTTTTGATGGTTTTTTTATTAACATCTTCTTCCTTAATCTTGATCTGGTGATAACCAGATTGTAAATCTAACTTGGAGAAGATTTTATCTGCCCCTAAATGATCAAACAGATCATTAATCTGAGCAAGAGGATACTTGTTCTTAATGGTCACTTTATTTAGTTGTATGTAGTCTATGCATAGTCGTAAAGTCCCACCCTTCTTCCTAACAAACAAAAATGGTTCTCTCCATGGCCACACATTGGGACTAATGTAACCCTTATCTAGTAAGTGGATTTTCTATTTGACTAACTCAGGAATGCTCATTCGATAAGGTATTTTTGATAACGGTGCATATCGAGGTACAATTTCAATGGAGAAGTCTATTTCTAATTTAAAAGGGAGCCCTAGTATTTCTTCTCGAAACACCTCCATAAATTCACTTAATACTGGGTAGTCTTCTATCTTTGTTTGATCTCCATTAAGCAGAAGGTCACTGACCCACACTGCATAAATATTAGATCCTTTTCTAAAACACTTCTTTAATTGCATGGAAGAAATTTTTCTTAAGGAGACATGTTTATTAATACCTTCTATGTTTCTAACAATTTGATCCTCAGCCACTTATGTAAAGGTTTTATCAAAACATTTTAGTACTACATTATACTTTTCTAACTAGTCCATGCCAATAATCATATCATATGACCGTAGAGGAAAAATATTAGATTAATCCTAATAACATGATCATGTATTTTAACTTCACAATCAACAATAAATTTAGTTACCTTCCTTTTTGCTACAGTGACCAGTTGAACTAACCAAGATTTTGGGTGCCTTACCTTGGCGATCTAGCAGTCCTCCATCATTGTATGAGTGATGTAAGTTAAGGTATCCCTTAGATGGATTAGTATAGAAATATTTTACTTAGAAATAGTACCTTCAATCTCCACAATTACATGTTGATGGTGTCCCTGTCGATCTTCAATTCCTGCATTAATTTAGTGGAAGCTCTTTCCAACTTCCCCAACTGCGGAACTTTCTTGCAAGTTGATAACAATTTTGTTTGTTTCCTTTGGGCATGGGAAATTTATTATTATATGTGGCTCTCCATATTCCTAACACTTCATGGGTTATTTAGGGGTTCTAATAGTCCCTAATATTTCATTTTATCTTTTCACAATGTGGGTTGCTGGTTGGGAAAACCCTTGCGTTTTCACAATTTTAACTTATTTTTCCATTTTCCGAAAAGCAGATTGCAGAAACACTTAGATTCTTAAACATTTTACCTTACATTTCGTCTTTTTGCAATGGCGATTGTGGCTTGTAGAAATCCTCACATTTTTCATAATTTTAATTTATGTTTCTACTTTGTGCAATGCAGATTGTGGGTTGAGGAAACACTTAGGTTCTTTTAGAAAAGACCTTCCTCTTTTTGCTTCCGGAGTGTAGATTGTAGATTGCGGAAGTGCTTAAGTTATTTATAAGTTTTACGGTTCCGCAAGCCTTTTGGCCCATGGTTTACACTTTTCTTTCTCTGTGTTCTCTTGGGTAAAACCAAGGTATATCAACCTTCAATGGCTTCAGAGGCTTAGGCCGAGTTATTTAATTAAAACAAGTCCTGAATTAGGAAGTGATAGTGGGGTTTATTAGCCAATTTCCTAAGGAACTATAGGTGCCACACTTTCCTTCATAACTTTTCCAATCATCCAAGGACTAACAGTATCACACAGGGGCTTCATTTGACTTAAATGGGTTTAAACCTAGACAATACTTAGACTTCCCACAAGGGTCCCTCACACTGGTCATTAGCAGTAGGGAAATAAAGAATCTAATAAACTCATAATAGAACCAATATTACATTATTAGTAAGACCATAATACAAATGCAAACACCATTAACTAAAACAAACTAGGGCATTTTCCCTTGGTGAGCCATATATTAGGTGCAACCATAGTTAACTAAAACATAGCAAGGGTATTTCCCCATTAGTAAAATTCAAAACCCATGTAGTCATAGCCATTCAAATTGGGACATGAGTATTACACCATTAGCAAGACATATAATCAATGCAAGTTCCAATCCCTTAAACTAGCGCAAGGGCATCACACCACCTCATAAGCAATGCATTCATCTAGTCTAAGAACTTGTATTATCATTCTATGGACCTTGAAACACACATTCATACAAAATAGATTTGTGGAAACATAAACACATTAATGGAACCTCTTTGTAAGGAGATCCCAATGAAGAAGGAACAAGCAAGTTCCATGCAGCTGTTGATTAGGACCATATGTTTTCTGTGCTCAATCACCCTCAAGCTAAACTATGCATGCCAAGAGAAGTGACATTCAATGTTAGGTATAGTTCTCTAGTGAGAAATCACTTTCCTAACAAAGAGTGCTCACACAAAAAATATTTCTTCCATTCTTTCCTAACATAGAGTGCTCACACAACAATATTTCTTCCAGTCTTTCCTAACATAGAGTGCTCACACAATAAGAGTTCAATCCTTTTCGAGCATACTTAGCAGCATCATGCTTCCTCCCATATCCATCCTTTTTATATTTCTAGTGTTTGCCTAGGTCTTTTTCAACTAATGAGCTTCCCACTACACCTTTGATTCCTCAGGGTGTGTCTAGTACCATACTGGGATTCTCACGCCTAGTGTAACCTCCATAAGATGAACTCTTCATGTTCTCCACTCCCATGCATACTTTTCTCTTCAACATGGTTGTCCCCATCATTCATGTTTTTATTAAACACATAATGTTTGAGTTACATCTATCCTTTTACACTATGGATTGCATATTGTGGAAGTGGTTAAGTTATTCATCAGTTTTATGCTTCTGCAAGCCTTATGACCCATGGTTTACACTTGGATTCATGGTTTAAAAGAATAATGTTTCAATTACATATGCCCTCCAAGGACTAGTTCGCAGTTTCTAGAACCATCAAATCTCATTAAACAAATAAAATAGTAATTAAAATTATTACAAAAATGTTTATCTGTTGGGGGATATTAGAACCTCTCCCCCTTGTGGAAACAGTGTCCATAGTTTTCTTAGTCTTATTCCATATATTCTGGAAGTAAAAATGTGTACTTCTTCCGCAAAACTTCCTCTAATTCCCATGTCGCCTCCTCTAGGGTAAATGTATTGCATTGCACCTTAACCCAAGCGACAAACCAGTTCTAACATACTATTTCTTTCCTATCCATAAAGCGTAAAGGTTCCACCTGAAATTATCCTTCTCATTCCACCTGCACCACATTCCAGTCAATGATATGAGTGGAATCATGTATATACTTCTTCAGTAATGAAATATGAAAAACATTATGAATTCTCAAGTGAGCAGGAAGAGTAAGTTTGTATGCAGTAGGTCAAATCCTTTCAGATATTTGAAAGGGTTTGTAAAATTGTGTTGCTAATTTGGTACAACCTCCCAATTTAAGGGAGATATTTTTGGGTTTGACTCAAAGGTAGACGTGATCTTCGACATAAAACTCTTTGTGTTGTCTTTTTCAATCAGTGTAACTCTTTTTGTGATCTTGTGCCACTTTCAATTTCTTTGGTACCTCTCGAACAATATGTTCCATGTCTTGTAACATTCCAGGTCCTACGATTAGATGATCCACGGGGCTATCCCTATTGACAAGGGTAGTACACTTTTTCCCATGCAGGATTTTGAACAAGCTTATTTTTTCTAAGGCTTGATAACCATTATTGTATGCAAATTCTACTAGGTGCAAATATTCCTACCACTTAGTGGGTCTTTCCATAACATACAGTCTTAGCATGTCTTCAATGATTTGATTCATTTCTTCTGTTTGTCCATTTGTTTTAGGGTGATAACTTGTGATGAAGTTTATATTCCTTTCTAAGTCTACAAATAGTGATTTCCAAAATTTCTATGTAAACTTAACATCTCGATCAGAAATTACCATCTTTGGTACTCCATGAAGTCAAAATATTTTTGTAACATTGACCACTTTATAAGATGACTTGACGTGAATAAAATGAGTAGAATTTTTTAATTGTTCAATGACAACCATAATTGAGTCATGTTGTTTTTGTGTTGAATACAAACCTATGATAAAATCAAAGGATACTACCTCCCATTTCCATTCAGGGATTGGAAAAGGTTGTAACAAACATGTTGGGTGTTGATGTTCTACCTTCACTTGTTGACATTCCAAACATTTAGATAAATAATCAACTAAATATTCCTTTCACATGGGCCAGAGGAACTGATTCCTGAGCACTATTATAATCTTTTGGTAACTAGGGTCTCCTACATAAGGGGGGTTTTGCATCTCATTTAGAATAAACAACTTCAAATCTACCACATTAGTCATGTAAATTCTCTCCTTAAATCGAATTAACACTTTCACCTCTACTATGAATTATGTCCCATTTAAATATACCTCATATTTCGTAGCTTGTTTGATTAAATTTATATAGTCCACATCTTGTATGCTAGTTTTTTTATTCTTCTCAATAGATCACTTTCTAGTTGGCTCATAGTGGCCTCATACACTTCATGAGTTCTTCTACTAAGTGCATCATCCACCCTATTTTCCTTACCTTTGATATGCCTTACATCAAAATTGAGTTCACTTAAGATGACCATCCATCTTGCTTTCCTAGCATTAAGCCCATGCTCAGTAAACAGATTCTTAACACGGGTCTTATCTATCAATAAGATGAATTTCTTTCCTAACAAGCATTGACACCACATTTTTAAGGCATGAACTACTACTTCCAATTCTATATCATGTGCTGCATAATTTCATTCACGTTCTTTCAATTTACGAGACTCTTAACATACCACATTCCCTTCTTAAGATAAAACTCCCCCCAATCCCTCCTTACTAGCATCTGTACACAATGTGTAGTCTTTATAGGAGTCAACCACTTTTAATATTGGAGCCATGGTGAATAATATTTTTAGATTTTCAAATCTCTCTTGACACTTCGAGGACCATATGAATTTTACTCCTTTCCTTTGTAAGGAAGTAATGGGGTAGGATATCTTTGAGAATCCTTAAATGAACCTATGATAGTAGTCAGTGAGTCCCATGAAAGATTGAATGTTAGAGACATATTTAGACACATGACATTGTAAAATTTCCTTTATCTTTTGTGGATCTGCCGCAATCCCTTTTTCTCAGATGACATGTCCAAAGTACTGAATTTCTTTCTTAAAGAATTCATATTTCTCAAATTTAGTATACATATGGTGGTCTCTTAGGATTTGTAGTAGTATTCTCAAGTGTTGTTGATGTTATTCTTCCATCCTTGAGTAGATCAGGATATCATCAAAGAAAATTTACGCAAACATGAATAGATACTTGTGAAAAATACTTTTCATTAGACACACGAATGTGGCAGGGATATTGGTTAAGATGAAAGGAATTGCTTAAAATTCTTAGTGCCCGTATCAGGTCCTAAAGGATGTTTTATTAACATCTTGTTCATTAATCATGATGTTCTGATAACTAGACCGTAAATCTAACTTGGAGAATATTTTAGCTCTCCTTACTAATTGAACAAATTGTTAATCCGATCCAAAGGATACTTGTTCTTAATGGTCACTTTATTTAGTTCTATGTAGTCTATGCACAGTCGTAAAGACCCATCCTTCTTCCTAACAAATAAAAATGGTGCTTCCCATGACGACACACTCAATCTGATGTAACCATTATTTAGGAGTTCTTGTAACTGGATTTTCAATTTGGTTAACTCAAGAATTATCATTTGATAAGGTATTTTTGATACTGGTGTAGATATGAGTACAAGTTCAATGGAGAAGTCTATTTATCACTTAGAAGGTATCCCTGGTATTTCTTCTCGGAACACCTCCATGAATTCACTTAAGACTAGGTAGTCTTTTATTTATTTTTTATCTTCACTAAGGAGAAGGTTAGTGGCCTTCACTGCATAAATATTAGAGACTTTTGTCAAACACTTCTTTAATTGCATGGAAGAAATTTGTCTCAAGGAGACATTTTTACTAATATCTTCTATGTTTCTAACAATTTGATTTTTATCCACTTGCATAAAGGTTTTATCAAAGTAGTTTAGTACTACTTCATACTTTTCTAAGAAGTCCATGCCAATAATCATATGACCCTAGAGGAAAAATATTCAAATTAATCCTAATCGCATGATCATGTTATTAACTTCACAATCAACAATAAATTCAGATATCTTCCTTTCCAGTGGCCAGTTGGACTAACCAAGGTTTTGCATTCCTTTGTTAGAATAATCAACCCATAGTTACCTACCTTAGACATTAAGTTTAATTACTTTTATCTTATTACCTAGTTTCTTAGATTCCACTCTATTCTAGTTTCCTTCTACAAGTCCTAGAATACAACACATGCTAAAACTAAGTCATGGAGTGCTTGGGAAACATCCTGGAAACCCAATTTAGCATTTCTTCTTTATTCCAAATCCTCCAAAGTGCATATCTACTTTTTCTGAAAAGCTTCCTATTTTATTGAGAGTTAAGGCAAAAAGAAAATCTATACTAGGTGTAGTTGACTTGTTTTTTTCCCACATCATCTTCCATTATTTTCTCCTAATAAAATAATTTATGACTTGTTCTTCCATCCCTCATCAGCTTTCCTACTTGACTTAGCCAATTTGTGAGCATCTTGGTAGATTTGGAAACTACTTTATGCACCTATGGGGGATTTGACTAGATTTAGTAAGCCTACTTTTTGACCATTTCGAATGGCATCCTTATGCATTCGAATCTATCATGTAATTATATATTTCAATAGCCTATTACTTCATAAGGTTGGATATTGTACATGTATTGAATACAGATCAGTGTTATGCTCCAAATTCAGTCTCATTTGGTGTGAATTTTGCATGTTTGATTAGAAATTTTGTGAGTGTATTTATTCTATCTCTTGGGTTCAATTTCCACATGGTATTAGATCCTTTGTAGACCAATTTCTCTCCTTCCTTATTTCTATTGCAGGTTTGACATCTTGACTGGGAGCACATTCTGCTGACTGGAGGGCTCAGTTTCTGAGCTATGGACCAATCTTAAAAGATCATCTTGAGTCCATTCAATTTATTTGAGTGGAAAGCTCAGATAGAGATATTGTTGAGAGTGAAAGGTATTTACAGGGTAACTATGGCAACAGAGGGAGATCCCATGCAACTGCAGAGAAAATTAAATGGCACAACAGGAGGGATGAGGCCTGTGGTATTTTATGTCTGAGCATTTCAAGAGACCTCATCTTCCATCTTAATGGATTGAAATCACCTAATGAAGTGTAGGAGAAGCTATAACATATTTTTGGAAAGACATATGAGATGAGAGGACATCAAATTGAGAATCATCTGATCTCCTTGAGTCCCACTAGCTTCGACTCATTGCAACTCTACTTTTCCAAGTTTAAGGCCCTTGTTTTGAAGTTGAAATAGTGTGGGATTGAAAACAAGGAATAACAACTAGTTTTGGCCATACTTTCTAATCTTGGTCCTTACTATTCAGTGTTTGTTTTGACCTTCCATTCCACCAAGTTGACAGCTCGAGCCTGGAAGATGCCTAAGCTTGTAGAGTTCATGGAATCCCTCACACAGGAGCAAGATAAGTTGGTGATGATGGGCACCATCAAACCTTCCAAAGACCAATCTTTGGTTGCTGGAGATTCAAAGGTGGATTAAAAAAGAAAGAAAAAATCTAAAAATCCACCTGAGAAAAATAGAGACAAGAACAAGTTTGAAGAGGAGCCCCAAGGTTCCAAGAAGAACTCCTGGAAGAAGTAGAACAAAGGAGAAATGAGCAAGTGCACATACCACAGTAAGGGATATCATACTAAGAGCTCTTGTATGAAAAATCAAATTGACATGCTGACCCAAGTCTTGGATAAGGATAACATCTCCCTTCTTGATTGCTAAAGGAAGAGGGAAGGAGGATCAAATTCAGAGAGAGAGTGCATGCCTTGGTTGTTGTCACATCAAGCTCACCTAGCTTCATCATAGACTCTGCAGATTCTATACATATGGTTTTGACAAAATAGATAGTCTCCTCTCTTGACATGTCGGAAGGTCCACCAATAGTTTTGGGAGTTGGCTCTCTCACTGACAATTTGGGGAAGGGAAGGATTGATCTTGACCATGGTAAGTTAAATAATGTGTTGTATGTTCTAGGTATTTCCTCTAATCTCTTTTCAGTGTATCAGATGACTCATGCTGGGTATCCAAAGAAGGTCATATTATCCCCTGATGATGTCGAAATCACTGATATTTCAAATGGTAAAGTCATAGAAAAAGGTGTCGTAGATCACACTTCGAAGGTATACTATTTTTCCCATTTTATACGATACTCAAACCCCTTTGATCTTATGATTCATGCTAATAAATAAAGAAAGATTTGGCATGAAATATTTTTCCATATTAACTACAAGTATATTTCTGACTAAAGTGAAAAATATATAGTCATAGGGTTACCAAAGATCAAGTTTTCTATGGGAGTATGTCAAGGTTGTATCCTAGGAAAACACCCAAAGCACAGGTATGAGAAATCTAGTCATGAGCGAACCTCTACACCTCTTGAGCTGATCCACAGTGACATTGCTGGTCCATTCCCTCATATGTCCATGAGTCAATCCAAATATGCATTGACCTTCATAGATGACTTTTCCAAGTATTGTTGGGTTTACTTCCTAAAGAATAAGTCTAAAGTTTTTGACCTCTTCAAAGTCTTTAGAGCCTTGGCTGAAAACCAGTTTGGGAGGAAACTCAAGATCCTCAGATTTGACAATGGTGGTGAGTATGTCAAGTCTGAGTTCATTCAATATTGTAAATATGCAGGTATTCGGATGCAACATTCAATCCCTTACACACCACAGCAAAATGGTGTTGCTGAGAGAAAGAATAGATCATTGAAGCATATGGCAACCTGCATGATGGGATGAGGCTATAAAATGTGCATCCTACATCCAGATTAGGGTGCTTCATAAGTATCTTTATGGTATAACTCCTTTCAAAGCTTGGAGTGGGCACAAGCGAGATGTGACCCATTTCAAGATTTTTGGCTTAAAGGCTTGGGCTAGAATTCCAACTGAAAAGAGGAAGACTTTGCAGCCCCAAAGCAAAGAGTGTCTATTTGTTGGGTATTCTAAAAATTCAAAAGGGTACAATCTGATCAACTTGAGCACTAACAAATAAATCATTGAAATAAGTGTTCAGTTCCAAGAAGAGCCTTTAGTAGTAGTTGAAGTTGGAGAGTCTTCTTCACCACCGGATCCATTGATTGTAAGTGAGAGACTAATGAGTTTGCTAATTCTGATATGTCTAATAATGATGATTTGAATGTAGGTACTAACAATCCTACAAGACCAAAATGGGCAGCAAAGACCAGTCATGCAGCTGGGGAACTAGATGGAAATCCTAGTGACACTAGGAGGACTAGATCTTAGTTTGAGAGTGCCCTTTGTGTAAAAGATCCCCTATTTGCTAAGAAGTGTTATCTGATGGTTGAATAAAATATAGAAACATATGAAGATGTAATAGATGATCCAAGATGGAAAACAACCATGAAAGAATAATTTAGCTCTCTCCAGAAGAACAACACTTGGGAACTGGTTGATCTGCCCCCAGAGAGGAAGCTAGTTCAATGTAAATGGGTTTTCAAGACTAAGGTTGATGCTAATGGTTCACCTTTGAAATATAAGGCAAGATTCATAGCCAAGGGCTACTCAGAAGTACATGATATTGACTACAATTAAACGTTTGCACCAGTGGAAAAGATGGACTTCATAAGGCTAGCTCTAGCCATTGCAACTTTGAAGCAGTGGGAGGTACATCACATGGATGTGAAGTGTTCTTTCCTAAATGGAGATCTCATTGAAGAGATTTAAATAAAGCAACCTGAAGGGTTTGTTTCTAATTTATATTTTGTGTGTATGTTAAAGAAATCATCGTATGGGCTCAAGCAAGCCCCCACGGCTAGGTATGCCAAGATTTATGGCTTTTTGCTAGCATTGAGTTTTGTTTGATGCAAGTTTGATCCTAATGTCTATTTGAAGCTAATTCATGGTTCTTCGATGATTATTGTCTTGTATGTGGATGACCTTATGATTATAGGAAGTTCAAATAAAGATATTTCCTACTTGAAGGATGTAATGAACCATGCATTTTCCATGATAGATTTGGGATTGTTGAGCCAATTCTTGAGTCTTGAAATTGCTCAATCCCAACATGGAATCAAAGTAGATCAGTCCAACTATACTCTGGATTTGTTAAACAAGTTTAACATGAAATATTACAAGCCAAGCAAGACTTCCTTCCTTTCAGGAGTTAAGCTTGAAGAAGCAGGTTCTTCTCCTATGGTAAATAATACATTGTATAGGTAGTTGATTGGATGCTTTTTTTATCTTACAGACACTCAACCTGATCTATCTTATGCAATTAGTGTGGATTCGAGATACATGGATCAACCTCATGAGTTCCATTAGAGAGATGATCCGGATTTATACAGGAGCGCAATAGAATACACAAATAACCGTAGAAACAAATATGCAGTGGAAATAACACTTCATTTCATTAATCAATAATTGAAACTTGTTTACATACATAATGGAAATAAACTAGCTAGAGTGCTTGTAGCTTATCTCTGAGAAGAGATGTGGTGGCTACATGCCTCTAAACTCTGTCTTACAATGAGGCTCGAAGGCCTATATATTATTGAGAAAGAATGGAAACCATACACATCCAAAAACCTAGCCCTAGGAGGTGAAACATCGAAATGTGGGCCCCGTTGGGTAACTTGGTACATCAATTTCCTAGGGTCGTAACTTTAGCATACTAGCTCTGTTTGACTTGCATGTTACATCATTAGAAATATCTATTTAAGAAATACAACTATAATTAGAAAATATTAAGTCCGGAGTAGACTCATATTTGCCCGACAATTTGATGCTGAAAAAATGTTGTTTAGGGCCTCAAAACGGCTCCAGAAGTTTAGGACCCAAAAAAATGCCAAAAATAGTAAATTGTGCTACAATTAAGGAAACTGGAAAACTAAAAGAAAAAATGGTGGGGGTCCAAGTGGAATAGGTGGGTGGCCACCAATATCCTCCTAGATCATTCCTCCCCCCTTAGGAAGCAATACTCCCCATTACATTGAGTTCCTCCATTAGATGAGGAAACTTTTGCTGAACTTGGTCCCTGGTGAAGGAGTTGGCCTAATTTGACAATGCGATAGAGCTAGATCTTCTACTTGTGGGTGTTATTTATTTGTGTGTCCATAATCAGATCAGTTGTGGCTTGTTCCACATAGTCAAGGTTTAATTCTGTTGGTGTGAGTTGTTCTGCCACGTTTGATGTGTCTAGTAGAGGTCGAAAGTAGGGTCGAAGGTGTTCCACTTTGAACATTGGGTGCAGACCAAGGAATGGTGGAATACTGAGGTGCTCCTTCTACAAATGCAACCCACTTTGTCATCCACCTGGAATTTGTGTTACATCCGATGCTGATCATGTCATTGCTCGTACTTAGCATTGGATCTGTCCAATATGTCATGAAACTATTAGCGAATGTGCTGAATGCGCTCAATGAAGTTGTTCGCCTTGGAAACTTCAGACTCGATATGAGATGAATGATCCTAAGTAGATGCAAATGGCATGGCTATGTCAATGGGACATAGTGGCTGGAATCCCAATCCCACCTAAAAGGGGCTATGGTTGGTTGACATGTGGAGAGCCCGGTTATAGCTATGTTGTATGTAGGGGAGGCTCTCATCCCATGTGCATGGATTCTTTGATTTGTACATGTACAAAATGTGTACAATAATCCTGTTGATGACCTCTATCTGGTCATCAGTCTAAGGATGGGAAGTTGTGGACTTTGTGAGCTTGGTGTCTAGCATTGACCATAGGCTAGACCAGAATGTACTAAGGAACCTGCTGTCCCGGTTTGAGATTATAGACTGTTCGATCCCAAAGTGTACCCACACTCATTCAAAGAATAGTTTAGCAGTGGCTTCTGCTGTGATATTCTTCTTACAGGCCACCATTATGACCATCTTTGAGAATCTGTCAATGACCACAAACAGACAATCATTGTCATACTTAGTAGAAGGAAGGCCCAACATGTAATACATGGAGATGGATTCCCAAGGTCGACTAGGGTTAGGTAATGGAGTATAGAGGCCTTGCTTCTTGATGGATGATTTGGGAATGGCACAGACAGTGTAGGGTTAGATGTACTTCCTGACATCTTGTTGAAGGTTAAGCAAATAGAAATGCTTCTACAGTGCTGCCACTGTTTTCTCGACCCTGAAATGCCTAGTGACCTGACTGTAGTGCGCTTCCAGAATCATCTTGGAATGCTCTCTTGAAGGAACACAAAGGTGTTCCATGTGACATAGTAGTACATCCTAGAGGTGAAATTTTGGGACTTGGTTTCTCTCCAAGAGTGTCTAGTATGTGTGGCTGAATTCTAGACCGCTCTTGTAGAGAAGCGGCCAATCAGAAGTATCGTGCCCATAAGAGTTGAGCATAGTGGTTATCGCCATGATCGGTGGTCGGTTGAGGTAGTCTGCAACATTATTGGTGCTTCTCTTTTTGTACTTCATGTTCAAATGAATCTATTGTAGATATGTGGACCACTTTTGATGGAAATCATTGTATTACTTCCCTTGTGTCTGTATGAACTACAGGGGTCGATGGTCTGTGTGAATGATCATTTCCTTTCCCAAATTTTAATGCTTCCATTTTCGGCAAGCCTATACAATAGAATACATCTCTTTGTCATAAGTGGGATATTTGTGGATTCTGTTAGACAGTGTCTCACTGTGATATGCTAGTGGATGCCCTTGGTGAGTAAGGACTACCTCAATAGCATAATCAGAGGAATCTATCTTGATCTGAAATGGTTGTTGCAAGTCTAGTAATATGAGCACTGGGGCACAAAAAAGGAGATGTTTCAATTTTGCAAATGCCTTTTGTTGAGTTTTCAACCAAAATAATTTTGCTTTTACTCCTCCCTTGGTGACTTGACTCAAGGGCCAAGTGATATGAGAGAATGCCAACACGAACCTGCGGTAGAAATTAGCAAGGCCCAGAAAGCTGCGAAGATTTGTTAGAGTAGTTGGGGTGGCCAATCCTGAATGACTTGGATCTTGGTTTGATCCACATGTACCCCACACTCATCAATAATGTATCCTAGATACTGAACCTGGGTCATGCCAAAAAGTGCACTTGTCCAAATTGGCACACAACTTGTGATGCCACAATGTTTGGAGGACCTGGTGGATGTGGTGGAGGTTCTCTTCCCAAGTCTCGCTGAAGATCAGGATGTCATCCAAGCACACTACTACAAATGAGTTGGTGAATGGATGCAAGATGTCTTCCATCAGCCTCATGAAGGTTGCAGGAGCATTTGCTAGCTCAAAAGGCATGACCAACCATTTGGAAAGTCCCTCCTTGGCTTTGAAGGAAGTATTCCACACGTCGGTCGCTTTGATTGGTACCTGGTGATACCCGTAATTTAAGTCGATATTGCTAAATTATTTTTCCCTTTTAAGCTGGTCTAGGATTTCATCAATCTGTGGAATCAGGTACCTATTATAGACAATGATCTTGTTCAGCGCCTGATAGTCAATTCAAAGTCTCCAAGTCCCATCCTTCTTTTATACCAACACAATCGGGCTCCCACAGGGCGATGAACATGGCCAGATGTGACCCTTCTGTAGCAGCTCCTGAATTTTCCTCTTGATCTCATCATTCTCTAGAACAGACCATTGATAGATTGGTCCATTGGGAAGCGGCGCACCTTGGGTCAGATTGATGGGATGCTTTACCTAACAGTGGAGAGGCACTCTAGTGGGTGAGGTGAATATGTCCCAGTACTCCTCCACAACCTTATCCATTTGTTGTTGTCATGCGAAGGGGCCCTCTATGGAGGTCATGGCCATGATCTTGTTCTTTCCCTAAGGTCAAATCATCAAGAAAACAAACTTCCTGGTTTCGGAAATGAGCTTACGGCATTGTTTTCCAGTAACCAAAGAGATAGCGAAAGGAGGTGGTACCTCTAGTATCTTGTAAAAATTATTTCCTAATGTAATAATAACGGTGCGAGGCCAAGACTCATACACAACATGTTGCTTCCATAAGTATGGTTGACCTAATAATACATCACAAACATCAAAAGGAGCAATATCACATAATACCTCATCGATGAAAGGCTTGGTGTTGTATGGAAGGTGGCACTGATGGCTGATGTAGGGATCCCGTCCTTAGCGAAGCGACGCGATGGTGTATGGATGCAGGTATTCTGTGGTAAAAAAAACCACTCGCTATATGACCTCTACTGAAATCAATTTATTTTGGCTCCCACTATTGACAATGAACTGTAGCAGGGAACCTTTTACCCATATCTCAAAGTGGAAAAGATGCTCCTCCTCCTCTAAATCTTGTGGTTCTTCCTTTTGGATCTTCGTGGTAGCAACAGTGGCATTGGGCTCTGCATCGATAATATTCTTCTGTTTGTCATTCCCCTTCTTGGGTTCTGATTCAGTGTCAGAGTATGCATCTGATTCAGAAGCCTTTATTTTGGCCACCACTGACTACATGGCCCAACACTCACTTGTATTGTGAGTGGGGCTCTTATGGAACTCGCACCACTTTTCCGCTTCCTTCTTTGTCCTTGCAGTGTTGCTCTTTCCTTGAGGCTTTGGAAAGTTTTTCTTTAGTCACCATGCCTTGGATGTGTCCTTGGTTCTATGGTTTTGGGGCACCTTTCCCTTTCTTCTGATTCGCAGAACCAAAGTCTCGCTTTTTCTGTTTGAATTTTTGCTCAATTTTGGCATCATACCAATATGCCGTACCAATCAAGGAGATGTTGAGGAAATCCATTTCCTCCTAAATGTATCTATGTAGACAAATGTGGTACTTCAGCACCAAATGTTTCTCTGAATATTTGATACCCAACTTGGTGCACAGGGTATGGAACATATTCATTAGCTCATGCACATCTTGATCTCTTTGCTACCACAGCATAGTCCATTGTATGTACTTTTCCTCATAGCTCCCCATTGGATAATATTGTCCCTTTATGGCATCTTGGAAATAATTCCAAGTGGGTACAGCCGAGAACAAATAGGGTTCCTCCTCATCCTTTCTCTCACAATAGGTTTCCCACCAGTCCTTGACATGGGGGTGGCTTTGAGTAGAGAAAAAGTAATCTTTTCCCGGTTAGAAAAGTCATGAACTGAGAAATATCCTTCTAATAGAGTCAACCATCTATCTATGATGTCTGCATCTATTCGGCCATCAAATATGTGAAATTTGAAATTTACTTGTACCTTAAAAGGGGTTGCGCCTCCAGAGTGGCTACTAGATTCAGATGCGCCACCAGTGGGAAGTCGTTGAAGGATCTGGGTGAAGTTATCTATCATCACGTTCCTTTGTTTCTCAAGGGCCTCCTCAAGAAACATTTTGATAGTATATTTTGTGCCCTCGTCTTTCTTTTCATCCCACATCGGTGGCCGTTTGGATTTGAAAGGCTCATCTTGCAAAGTTTCAACCAGATTGAGCCCTAACTCTTTATACCTTGCCCTCGTTGGGGACATGCAAAGAAGGATCGAGAAAGAGCAGATTGATTTGATACCACTGATCCATATTTATGCAAGAATGTAATAGAATACACAAATAACCATAGAAACAAATATGCACTCGAAATAACACTTCATTTCATTAATCAATAGTGAAACTTGTTTACATACAGAATGGAAATAAACTAGCTAGATTGTTGGTAGCTTATCTTTGAGAAGAGATGTGGCAGCTACATGCCTCTGAACTCCATGTTATAATGAGGCTCGAAGGCGTATATATTATTGAGAAACAATGGAAACCCTACACATCGAAAACCTAACCCTAGGAGGTGAAACACGAGAATGTGGGCCCCATTGGGTAACTTGGTACATCAATTTCCTAGGGTCATAACTTTAGCATACTACCTCTATTTTATGCGCATGATACATCATTAGAAAGATCTGTTTAAGGAATACATTGATGCCCAAAAAACTTTGTTTAGAGCCTCAAAATGGCTACGAAAGTTTAGGACCCAAAAACTGCCAAAAATAGTAAATTGTGCTAGAAATAAGGAAACTAGAAAATTGAAAGAAACAATGCTGGGGGTCCAAGTGGAATAGGTGGGTGGCCACCAATATCCTCCTGGATCAAGAGAAGCCAAAATGATCCTAAATTTTTTTCAAGGAACAAGAACTCATGGGATCTTCTACAAAGAAAAATATGATCTCGATTTGATTGGGTTTACTAACAGGGATTGGGCAGGTGACAGCACAGATCAAAATTCTACATTAGGATATGTGTTCATGCTTGTAGAAGGACCAATTAGCTATTGAAGCAAGAAGCAGAGTGCCATAGCACTATCTTCTACATAAGCAGAGTATAGAGGAGTTGTAAATGCAACAACTCAATGTTTGTGGTTGCATGGTATACTTGGAGAATGTGGTTTCAAATTAGAGTTTCCAAATATTATCTACTATAATAATCATAGCACCATTTGAATCTTCAATGGTCCAGTTTAGAGATAGCAAACCAAGCACATTTATATCCATATGTATTACATCAGATAGCTTGTGCATGATGGCACCATTGATCTACTCGTTTGTGCATCTTCAGAACAAGTAGAAGACATCTTCATCTTCACAAAAAAAAATTGTGAGAAGACCTTCAACAATCTCAAATCATTGCTGGGGATTGTTAATAATGGTGTGAAGCATGATTGATAACAAGATTTACAAAAAAACTGTTTTTCTTGTCCATGTTTAAGGGAGGATTTTCCCACTAGGTTTTTTCCTCTTTCCTTGGTTATATGGACAAGCAGTATGTAAAGGGTGACTAAGACTTGTTGCTAGGCCCTATAGTTTTCTAATATTTACTCATAAATTCAGGCTTAAGGGGGGGTGTTAGAGTAATCAACCCATAGTTACCTACCTTACACATTAATTTTAATTATTTTTTGTCTTATTACCTAGTTTTCTAGATTCCACTCTATGCTAGTCGCCTTCTACAATTCCTAGAAGTCAACACATGCTAAAAATGAATCATGGAGCACCTAGGAAACATGCTAGAAACCCAATTTATCATGTCTTCTTTATTCCAGATTCTCCAAAGTGCATATCTAATTTTTCTGAAAAGCTGCATGTTTTATTGAGATTTAAGGCAAAAGGACAAGCTAGACTAGGTGTAGTTGACTTGTTTTTTTTCCACATAATCCTCCCTCATTTTATCCTAATAAAAACATGTATGTGTTGTCTTTGCATCCCTCATTAGCTTGCCTACTTGACTTAGCCAATTTTTGAGCATATTGGTAGATTTGGAAACTGCTTTATGCACCTATGGGGGATTTGACTAGACTTAGTAAGCCTTCTTTTTGACCATTTTGAATGGAATTCTTATGCATTCGAATATCTCATGTAATTATATATTACAATAGACTATTAATTCATAATTTTTACTATTTTACACTTATTGAATATAGATTAGTGTTATGCTCCAATTTCAATATCCTTTGGTGTGAATTTTGCATGTTTGATTAGCAATTTTGTGAGTGCAATTGTTCTATCCCTTGGGTTCAATTTCCACATCCTTACCTTGGCAATCTTGCAGTTCTCCATCATTCTAGGGTGATGTAAATTAAGGTATCCCTTGGATCAATTAGTATAGAAATACTTTGGTTAGAAACAGTCCTTTCAATATCCACAATTGCATATTGATCGTCTTCATGTCGATCTTCAAGGGATGCATTAATTCGATGGAATCTATTTCCAACTTCCCCAATCGTGTAAGATTCTTGTAAGTTAATAATAGTATTATTTGTTTCCTTGAGGAATGGGAAAATTATTCTTAAATGTGGCTCTCCACATTCCCAACACTTCACGGGTTCTTTAGGGGTTCCAATAGTTCCTTTTCTTCCAAGATTTAGATGCTTTTTAATCTTCTGTAGGAGTTTTTTCATTTCTATTGGAGGAATTTCCTTGCAGGTCCCTTGCCATATTTCTGAAGGGTCGTGGTTCAAAGCCATTCTTCCGCTTGTAGAAATTTTCTTTCTTCTTATCCTTTTGTGCCTTGGATATGTCGGTCCTTTACTTAAATTGTTCAAAACACAATCTAGCCTTCCTTAGCACTTCATCCAAGGTCTTTGAGTTATCGAACTCGATCTGGTCTTTCTAAGATTGTAGAAGACAGCTTAAGAATCATTGAACCCTCACCTTTTCTTCCTTAATTTAAGGCACAAACTGTAGCATGTCCAAAAATTTATTGATGAGGACCTCCATAGCCATTTGGCTGAGTTTCAGTTCATAAAATTTCTTTGTCTTTCTTTCATAATAGATTTTTGACAAATACTGCTTTTTGAAGAATTTATTGAATTCTCACCATTTGAGGTTCTTCTCTTTTAATCCATGGGAAATCTTTAGGTCTTGCCACCAAATACTCGCCTTTCCCTTCAGGTTGTAGAATTCCATCCTTACCTTTATGTTACTAGAGTAATTGTAAATCTGGAAATAATTTTTAATGTCCAATAGCGAGGCTTCTTCTTCTTCTCGAGCTTTTGATTCCATGTCGACGCTGGCTGTCATGATATTTTTAAATTTCCTTTCCAAGTGGCCAATATTTCTTTTTTTACATTTCTACGATCAAATTATATATTGTTTGCAGTACTTGACTGGATTTTGAGTGTTCTCTTTCTGGTTGCATTGTGTGTGGTGTTGGTACACTTTCTTTTGGTGGATCTTTATTTTTATTTCACGAAGTTATTGCTATACCTTGTTACAGATAAATTTTTGCATGTATACAAAACATTCCAACCCAAGTTTTTATGATTAGAACATGTTTCCATAATTCAACAAAACTAGATGTTCCCAAAAGGCTATAGGGTTGAATCTGTAGCTTTGATACCATATGTAACATACCCATATAACCTACCAAAAAAGCATAAAGAAATTTTTTATTTTTCTTTATATAAAAATATATGACCTTAGTCATGAACCCTTGTATTCATTCGTGGTCACATATTCAACATAACATCAATACACATGATTCTTAAAATGCATTAAAGCTTTCATCCTAACTCCTTTAACTCATTTGAAATAAAAAATTAAGGTTACAATCCTTTCTACAAGAGGCCTTCCAAAACGGACTTTCCGCAGTAGGCCTTTTGCAACAGAATTTTCTACAACAGGCCTTCTGTAACTCAACTTCCATAATGCGAAATGTGGATTTATGGAAACAGGGACCCTTAAATCTTAACTTTTTCTTTTTATTTTCCATAATGATGATTGTGGATTGCGGAAAATGCTTGAATTCTTTTTTACTTGAACTTTCGCTTCCGCTTTGTGCAATGGGGATTGTGAATTATGGAAAACCATTAATTATTTATCACTTTAACTTTTGTTTCCACTTTCTGCACTGCGGGTTGTAGAAATCGTTACGTTTTCACAATTTCAACTTTCATTTCCAAGTTCCGCAATGCAAAATGAGGATTGCGGAAAAAACACTTACATTCTTCACAATTTTACATTATGTTTCTACTTTTCGCAATGGGATTGCGGATTGTTGAAACCCTTACATTTTTCACAATTTTAACTTTAGTTTTTGCTTTACACAATGCGGATTGCAAGTTGCAAAAACACTTCGGTTCTTTTAGAAAATACCTTCATCTTTTTGCTTCCAGACTGCAGATTGTGGATTGCAGAATTGCTTCAGTTCTTCATGAAGAGTTTTACGCTTTCGTGGGCCTTTTGTCCCATGGTTTACAATTGGCTTTCTCTGCATTCTCTTGGGTAAAACCAAGGGATGTCAACCTTCTATGGCTTTATAGCGTGAGGCCTAGTTCTTTACCTAAAGCAAGTTCCCATTTAGGAAGTCATAGTGGGGTTTAGTAGTGAGTTTCCTAAGGAACTACATGTGTAACACTTTCCTTCACAACTTTTCCAATCATCGAAGGACTAATAGTATCACGGGCTTCACTCGACTCGAAGGGGCTTAAAACCAAACAATACGTAGACATCCCACATGGTTCCCTCACAGTGGTCATTAACAGTAGGGAAATAAAAAATCAGAAAAACTCATTACAAAACTAGTATTACATTATTACTAAGACCATAAGACAAATGCAAACACAGTTAACTAAAACTGAGCAGGGTATTCACCCTTGGTGAACCATATATCAGTTGTGGCCATAGTTAACTAAAACAGAGCAACAGAGCAGCCGATTTCCACATTAGTAAACTTCATAACCCATGTAGTCATAACCATTCAAAGTAGGGCTTGAGTATTACACCATTAGCAAGCCATAAAATCAATGCAAGTTACAGTCTCTTAAACCAGTGCAAGGGCATCACACAACCTTATAAGCAACACATTCATCTAGTCTAAGAATGGATATTATCATTCTATGGACCTTGAAACACACATTCATGTAAAAATAGATTTGCGGAAACATAAACATGGTAATGGAACCTCTTTGTAAGGCGAGCCAAATGAAGAAGGAACCTCCATGAGATGGACCCTTCACGTCCTCCACTCGCATGCATAGTTTCCTCTTTAACATGGTTGTCTTCATTATTCAGTTTTTATTAAAAGCATAATGTTTCAATTATATCCTCCAAGGACCGGTTCTGGTTTCTAGAACCGGGTTAGGGGTTTCCTAACAAGCCAATCTCATTAAACAAATAAAATAGTAATTCAAATTATTACAAAAACCTTTTTCTGTTGGGGGATATTACACATAGCAAGTATTGTGCCTTGTGAACTATTCAATTAGACCACTCAACTCTTTTACTTAAGTATGAGGGGTATGAAGGGTTTTCCTACTCCAACATATGACAAATCATTTTTTTGATTATATACATAGTGCAAAGCACTAATCTATGATCCATGTCTCATGAGTAAAATTATCAAGTGTGGGCCTTGCACTCAATAAAGAGGACTTCATGGTATCAACTAAGGTCAACCATAAGAAGAATCATCTTGCTCAAGTGTGCTAACAATGGAGCTTTTCCAACCATCAAGCCCACTTAACTCCACTTAGCTTGCTCTACCCCATTTGCAAAACTTTAGCAAGTTTTGTGCGTTGTAAACTATTCAAATGGAGCCCCCACTAGACTTTCATTTATGTATGGGGAGTTTTAGAGCCATGTCCCATGAGTAAAGTGACAAGTGACTGATTTCTCACAGTTTTGATTAGTCGAGTTAACACTCATTATAAATTTATGTAGTACTATTATGTATTTTAAACCCTTGTTGGAGAATGCATTGTTGTGGATTCCTTTTATGCGATGTTGAGCCCTTCAATTATCATATTTTGGTAGATAGCAAAGATGTATTGTAATCTGTAGGTATTTATGTTGAAAACGAAGTCCTCTTGGGTGTTTGTTTTTGTTCTTAACATAGATTGAAAAATAGTTGGTATGAAAAAGAATGAATTAAGCTCAGGAGGAAGTCATTCTGCGGGTTGAAAAACCGTTTTTGAAATAGATGTTGTTACAAGTTTGTCTCATTCTGCTGGTTGGAAAACTGCTTCTGAAATAGATGTTGTTACAAGTTTGTGCTTGTAATGTTTTCATCTTTTAGTATATTGAATCCCTGTTAAAGGGTGCACATTGTGGCATGTCTGAGCCTGTTATAGTCTGTAGGAGTTTTCTGGTGGATGGTGGAAGGTTGAGGTCCTCCAGGGCTGTTCTTTTTGTTTTGACATAAATCCTTTGCTCAGAAACTGTTTTTTTGATGTTGAACTTATTTTATATTTTTCTGATGTTGAACTTATTTATATTTTTCTTTATTTTTCTTTATGACAAATCATTTTTTGGATTATATGCATAGTGCAAAGCACTAATCTATGATCCATGTCTCATGAGTAAAATTATCAAGTGTGGGCCTTGCACTGAATAAAGAGGACTTCTTGGTATCAAGGAAGGTCAACCATAAGAAGAATCATCTTGCTCAACTGTGCTAACAATGGAGCTTTTCCAACCATCAAGCCCACTTAACTCCATTTAGCTTGCTCTACCCATTTGCAAAACATTAGCAAGTATTGTGCGTTGTGAACTATTCAAATGGAGCTCCCACTAGACTTTCATTTAAATATGAGGAGTTTTAGAGCCATGTCCCATGAGTAAAGTGACAAGTGGCTGATTTCTCAAGGTTTTCATTAGTCCAGTGTAATAACTTTTATGTATTTTAAACACTTGTTGGAGAATGCATTGTTGTGGATTCCATTTATGGGATGTTGAGCCCTTCAATTATCAGATTTTGGTAGATAGCAAAGATGTATTGTAATCTGTAGGTATTTCTGTTGAAAACGAAGTCCTCTTGGGGTGTTTGTTTTTGTTCTTAACATAGATTTTAAAATAGTTGGTATGAAAAAGAATTAATTAAGCTCAGGAGGAAGTCGAATGGTCTCCAGGCGCAATAGTTTGTCTGAAAAAGAATGAATTAAGCTCAGGAGGAAGTCGAATGCACTCCAGGCGCTCTCATTCTGCTGGTTGAAAAACAGTTTTTGAAATAGATGTTGTTACAAGTTTGTCTCATTCTGCTGGTTGGAAAACTGTTTCTGAAATAGATGTTGTTACAAGTTTGTGCTTGTAATGTTTTCATCTTTTAGTATGTTGAATTCCTGTTAGAGAGTGCTCATTGTGGCATGTCTGAGCCTGTTATAGTCTGTAGGAGTTTTCTGGTGGAAGGTTGAGGTCCTCCAGGGCTGTTCTTTTTGTTTTGACATAAATCCTTTGCTCAGAAACTGTTTTTCTGATGTTGAACTTATTTTATATTTTTCTTTATTCATGATAACAGGTATAATGCTTTCTTTAAAAAAAAATCAGAGTATTCATCAGGGGAGACTGAAAATTTTATTGTTATAGTTAATTATGTTTAAATATGAACTAAGATAATATTTTCGATAAAAAATCACTGTGCATTCATCAGGGGAGATTGAAATTTTTATTGTTATAGTTGATTATGTTTAAATATGAACTAAGAAATATGTTTTAATCAACATATATTTATAAAGCTAACATTTATAGCGGGTGGATAGAGGAACACACTCCATAAATATTTGTTTGGAAGATTCTGTCTTGAAAAGGGTTATTAAAGTAAATATGTAATGTGTAACTTAATTTAAATGTAAATTAATAGGAGAAAATTCCATAAAAAATGAAAACAAAAATGAAAATGAGAAGCTGAATATTCAATTACAGGTGCATCATTACAATACGACCAGAGTAAGTTGCCAGAGAGAAAGACAAGATGGACACCCAAGCCCGACCAGATCAAGATTTTGGAAACGATATTAAATTCTGGCGTGGTTAACCCTCCACGTGAAGAAATTAAAAAAATCACCATTGAGCTCCAACAATACGGAGAGGTTGGTGAAGAGAGTATCTATTACTGGTTCCAGAATAGAAAGAGGAGACCCACTAAGCGAAAGCAACTCGATGATGCTGGAGAGAGATCAACTAAGCAAAAGCAAAAGAAAGATGAAGTAAGCAAGAGCAACCCCACAAGTGATTCAGAATCCTCCTCTTCAGCTATGCCGCCCGCTTACATACGCAAAAGAAAGGTACACATGCTACCTATTACTTGACGTATTACTAGGTGTATATGATAAATCAGATTTTGATTAAATTGTATTTCGATTCTTGTTCTTATCATGTTTTAAAAAACAGGTTGAATGTTACTTACTTTCTACGGGACTGTTTTGCTGTGCAGATGTTAAATGCTTCTGATGAGCTCCCGATTTGGTGATGAGCTCC